>JAWWMW010001765.1:21639-42422 GCA_035048345.1 Echeveria elegans | reverse complement strand
AATTTAAAAATCATTTAATATTGTGATTTAATCTGGGACGTAGGATGAATCAAATGAATGGACATGATCTTTTTATATTTTTTTATTTTAAACATCATTTTTATTTGATCCACTCTCATTGAAAATATCTTTTAAAATTCAATATGGACATGTGAGTACGCACTTTCATGCGACAAAAGATCCATTTCGTCCTCGGAAACATAATGAAGAATCATTAGTCTTAAAGTATCATATTTAAATGCAAATGGATCACAAATATATCTTGCTAATTGTACAAGACTAGGTATTGCATTCTCGGATAATTTACTGGCAAGAAGTTCATCACAACTCGAAGACACTGGACTGGTGTTAAACAAGTATTAAGATCTATTCGAGGCACTAGTGATATGTTCCCATAAAGTGCAGTCACAAACAGTATACATATTTACGTACCGTTGTAGCATAATATTATGTTGCTCAACAAAACAGACTTTAACAAACAACTTCTTCAAATCGTGTTAAAAATATTCACACTTCATAAAGCAAGTCGTGAATGTGTATGGTTAACATCTTTAATCCATCATATTAGAGCACCATGTGAGCTTACAATTGATAAAGAAAATCATATTGTCTTATATTAAGACAATGTTGCTTGTATAGCTTTGGTCAAATTATGATATATAAAATGGATAGAACAAAACACATTTTTCTTTACTGATGAACTTCAAAAGAAAGAAGAAATTGAGATATATACCATATTCTCACTTGTAACAATGTAGCTAACTTGTTCACAACAGCGCTGCCCGCAACTACTTTTCGAAGTGATTAATATAATATTGGCATTAGAAAGAGTTGCACTCTTTTTCTTCTATAAGTTTTTCCCTAAGAATTTTCCTAACAATAATGAAATACAAACTTTTATCTTCCTTTGTATTTTTTTATTTTTTTTTATGAGATTATAAGTTACTTTGAAGAGTAAGTGTTTTTTATGTAGAATTACAGACATCATCAAACAAAGATGAGCTTAATTTTGACTGATTTCCTTTCACAAGAACACTTCGTGTTTGGACTCGTCTGTGACTTGTCTTGGCTTTCAGAATACGGCAAACTCGCATATATTTATATATACATAATAAATAAATAGTAAAATACAGAAAATGAAGTTCATGTTGCATGTGAAGTAGGGTTGCGACAATGAAGTGTTTTACTGTTTACATGCATTTTTGCAGGAGAAAGTTGATCTCGTGCGCCATACAAGGAACAACATAATGACAATAGTACTCTTCCATTCTTTTCACAAACATATGCTGGTTGTTAAGTTACTCAATACATTTATGACTTTTCCCACAGTTAACTGAGAATGAGAATCTGGCAAATATTGTTCTCCAAGACCCAACTCACAGCTATTAATGCCTGATGGTTCTGTCCTGTAGGGTTTGCGGATATGGAACAATCTAATTGATTTTCATAATGGCATTTTTCAAGCCTGAAGCAATCACACTGAGAAGCCTCTCTTTTTCTTATGCAATAAAAAGACTTTCACAGTTAACTGCCTTCAATCTGTTCGAGTCACATTGAGAAGGAGCCTTTTATCTTGTTAGATCATATAGTTTGGCATATGTTTAGGAAAATTTGGGGCGTTCTTTGTTTAGCAAATGTCATAGCATAGTTAGGCAGAGATGCTTTCATGCATGCTTTCTATGCAGCACTGGCAATTGTGGCCTTCTAACAGCTTTTATTTTTCCCCAGGATGTGTGTATTTGCTTTCGGAAGAGTCCTTATTTATCTTTTATGAACATAAAACTACAAAAGGCAACCTTGTGCCACAACAGAATGCCCTATCATAGGGTACTATTCCGTAAAAGGATCTGATAGCTAAACAATTCAAGTGATATCCCAGATGCAAAATTATATACAAGCACTTTGAGAATGTAAGATAACTTGAATCTGCTTTCTCTCTCCCGTATCTTTCACACTACACCCTTAAAAAATATAGCATCCACAGGCACCAGAGGGTACAACAGCTTGTCCACATTTATCAGTCCCCGAACTGCCAACGATGAGCAGAATGTCCCTATGAAAAACTACAATCTGCTTTGCGTAAAAAATAAAAATACAACACCAGAAAATTTCACATGGGAGCTTAAATACAGGGCAGCAGTATAACTTGCGGCGCTCGGCAAACAGGCATGCCCTCCGCATTCTGCCCCATAGGTCCTGCCAGGGTAGAAGAAGGTATTATGCATGCACAATAAGGTTATTTCCTGTGCCTGCGTTTCTGATCAGCACCTCTTTGCCTCTTCTCATCTTCCCAGTCCCTATCATACATTCTGAATCATAATGGTCAAGGATTTTATAAAAAGCCCCACGCGGAAGATAAAATGTCAAAAATCTTAGGAACCACTCAAGGCGAGCAACTGAACATACAAACCACTAATAGCTTACAACGTAACCATTGCGATTAAATATCAACACCATTCAGCTGAACAATGCGGCTTAATAAGCAACAACAATGATATCAACCATTAAAAACCAATGATATGAAAAACATTATAGAAAATTTGAAGGATACGGGTCATTATCTCGCCTTGCCCCTTTGTTGGCAATATCTTTACTATGAAACCTCATACCAGGTTCGTCCAAGTAACCTGCTTGCTGTACCAAGCTCCCTTTCCTATCTCCGCTTTCCCGTGCATCATACGATTGGGATAAGCTAATGGTCAAAGGAGCAGACGGAGTATACTCCCCTGCTTCAACTGTTACATTATCCCTTCTAAGCTTACGCCTCTTTGATGCTGCATCCACATCATCCTTAGCAAGAGTTGCCTTTTCCCTGTCCCTTTCCTCTAACTACAAATTAAAGTCACATTCTTTAAGTAACAACTAAAAATTAGGAAAACATGTACTCTCTAAGTTACCCCGCCAACCTAGCTAGAGAACATGTGACCTCCTGATATCAGCATGGTCTAAAATATGAGACTTGGTTCATGATGAAACTTGGTTATAGTGGCATGCCCTGAATATATCTATCAGCAGAAATATCCTTCGAGTGAAGACACTCATCTACAAGAAATGACGTCTTTTAAACTTATATTTCATTTATTAGGTCAACTCCCTTCGCCTAGTTTGCGGCCCACAACTACAAAGATAATTAAGAATGGAGGGTTGTGCTTACTCTCATTTGTAGGCCATCTCTCTCATCACGTTTTCTTTCTCTAACATCATCTTCTCTTCTTCTTTTAGCATCGTCCTGAGAAAGTATGCTTTCCTCGGATCGTCTTCGCTCTTTTTCTTCATGTCTCGGGGAGAGCCTCACAGAATGCCTGACAGATGCAATCCTTCTATCGACATCTTCTTCCCTTTTGTTGCCACTAACAGAGTGGGGAACCATGTTTACTGGAAGTGGAGGGGGCGGTGGTAAGCCCTGCCCGTGTAGCCTATCATCAGTGGATCTTTCTGTAGAGAGATCAACATAGCGTGTCCTATCGAAATTCCTATCAGTGCCTCTTTCAACTGATCTCTCTTTAACAAACCTCTCCTGCGACCTATCCCTAGATTTCTCATTTATACTGCTCTCCGTATGCGATTTTTCGAACCTATCTGCACGCTCTCTGTACTCCCTATCATGTCTCTCATTTGGCCTGTCCTTCATCCTCTCTGCAACTCTATCTGTCCCTTTGCTGATACTTTGGTCTTCACTGATTGATTTTTCCAGGTCTATTGATTGATTTTTCTCCCCACGACGTTCCATATGTCTGTCTCTATCTGATAATCGAACCTCTTCAGAATCTCTTGATCCGCCTTCCACTTTCCTGTATTTCATTTGTCTGTCTGGGTCATCGACAGGGCTTGCTCTCTTCTGTGACTTATCACTAGGCTTCACAGATGCTGCATAGCCATCATTTTTTGGAGAGTGCATAGATCTTGTAGAGTGTGATCTTGAAATGTCAGAAGTTTCCAGGTTGTCATCCTTAGTTGTAGGATTCCTGTGAGCAGTTCCCGCTTCTGCTTTGGAATCGCCAGAGTGGGGATCTGCTGTCGATCTAGTGGATTGATTGCCATTAACCACAACGCTAGAAGAAATATCCACATGTCGGGAAGTGACATCTCTGTTGCTTGTCGAAGACCGCCCAGTTGCTTTTCCTGACTTGATGTCATCTTTCATCAAATCTTGCCTTGGGTTTTTTGTAGTAATATTTGAACCAGTAGAACGCTTAGTTGAAGCTTTCGACTGAAAATTCAATGGTGAATAAGATAACCCACTAATCAATATCTCAAAGTATCAGTAGCTATATCATTGCAAATCACAAAATGTAACAAACTCAATAGTTAATACTGCAGAAAACCTAAAAGCATGTCACTTACCTCGGATTCTGAGGATAGCTTTGATGACGGTCGTGTAACATTGTCATCAGGAACTCTACTTACAGGTTCGACCATTTGTTTTGGATTGTCTGTTTGGCTGGCTTGCATATCTAATCCATTGATCAACGAGCTGCTCTTTAATTTCGGATTCGCGACGTCAGACTTTCCATGTGTTCCACTTTCTGTTCTTTCTAACCTTACATCTGAAGGTTTAGTTTTAACTATAGTATCTCTTCCTGAAATTCCAGTGTCAGCGGATCTACCTTCAGTAACTTCATTTTGCGAAGGAATAACACCTGAACCATTTTGACCTGCACCCAAATTGCCAGCCACCAACTTTGGAGCAAGAGGAGGTGCAGGCTTTAGTTCAAGATACCCCATCCCGAACTCTTCATCTGAAACCCAGGAATGCTGCATTTTGGAGAAATGTTATATCTCTGAAAGCAACACATAAACAACAATCCGAATCTAGTATACCTTCCGAGCAGCTAATGCTGCCGCAACACCAGTAGCCAACACCTTTAAATCCTCACGTTCGTCGTTCTTTATTTTTGCTACCTGCATGACAAAAGCACCACACAATTTGTTTTCTTAGTAAGGTAGTTCAACAATTAAGAAAAAAATTGAGCTGATTACGCATCGCCTTTTCACAGGCATGTATGATGGGTTGAAAATGCGAGGTCTATAAACACAATGTATTTGTGTAGCTGCATTCCCACATATGGCCATCACTTAGATTATTTATTTTTGGATCTACAATTTTCCACAATCAACAAAACACTGCACTTTAGAATAACTGAAACTATAAGTTCGCTAAGCTAAGTTCTTCTAGTGAAAAGATATAATAAACTTGTTGAAAAACATAAAACTTCAACTGAGCACTGCACTTACTCTTTTTTCAAGGTTGATTCCAGTCTTCCGAGTCACTGGAAAAACACCAGAAATTTTCGTCAACAATATAAGAGCATTCCGAATTTCCATATACTCGGTTGACTCTAGGCACTGAATCAACAACCGGGTGATCCTTTGACTCCATTTCCAGTGCACCTTGGGCATAAGCATCACCAGTTTAGAATTATTTATCAAAATGAGAATAAACTAAACTTGGCCCTTCAAACTTTATAACATGACAAGGCAACACTTAAGAGTATAATGGTAACTGGTAACTTAAATAACTGAACAAACCAATCATCTTTTTGGTAGATAAACAACAGTGAACCTTTTAACAGATCCATTTCATAGGGGTGTCGAATGCTGAAGCTTGAATATTCGTATACCTTCTAAACATATGTATATCAATTATACCCAGTAGGAGTGAGACAGCACATAACACCACGTGACTGGTTTGATGACCATATATATCTGTGGGGCTACTTGCGGTAAATGATTAATTCAAACTGAATACAATGTTGTGTTACAGATGGAAAAAAAATTAATCTATGCCCAAGTTCGAGAAGTCGTTACTAAACCTCAAATGGAGCAAAATTCCAGATAGAGTCGGAAACAAAAAGGAACGAACCTTAATGAACTGACCATAGGTCACTCTCTGGCTGTTGGGATATCTATAATAGACAGCGAAACCCGGCATGTTTCCACATTCACGCTCATAAACCGACTCTTCACTCTGAGAGATCATGTGTCAGTTAGTATTAATTCAGTCAATAAAAACAATGGAGTAATAAAACAACACATCAAAATTACCTTCCAATGATAGGCTATCTTTAATGTTTCATATAAAAATCTGCCTAGTCTACCTACTTCATACTCCGTGCAGCAGCATATCATAGGTTGTAATGTCTTGCATATAAGAACATCGATATGGTTGACAGTGTTGAAAAATGGCGTCCCAAGTGAGTGAAGAGTGTTAACGAAGATGGCACAGTAGACTGCATCCGGCATGCTAAATGTACAACGAGGAAAGATACATCGCTGAAGAAATTCCATATTAATTTTTAATGTATCCGGACAAGAACTCAACCACGTGTCTTTTTCACGAGCAAGACGTCGTCGCACAGACGCAACATTCTTTTCATGCTTGTACAGTTCATTGGTGAGTCGATCCAAAGAATCTTGAATTCGTTCCTTTTCCTTTTTTCTTTTTGTGATTGCGGAGTTTGAATTGTCAGGAAGTTCTTCCAAAGCTTTCAGTGCAGCATTCAGTTTCGATATTTCAGATTCGTAACGGTTTCTAGGGACATACAGATCATAGAGAGTAAGCCCCCAGAAAGTGGCATACAGATCAGGGGAGAGACTGTTCCAAGCTTTCAGTGGCAGCATTGTTTTTACAGTACCCAGGAGATCTGACCACCTGCAGAACTAATGTTATACTTCTAGATGAACCAATAACACGTACTCCACATGGAAAAATTGACCAGTCACCGAGAAATCAGAGCTGTCAGAGGAAGCAAACTAGAATAACCAATCACAGTACGACACTCACAATGTTGTTTCTCGGGAAGGTCCCAGGTCCAAAACCAGATCTCTGGGGTTGTCAGAGAGTTCAGTGTTAGTTTCTACGGATGAAACACGGGTTATTTCGCTGTCATCTAAAGGCCAAAAGATATCCTGATCGCCACGACACTTGAACAACCTTATAACAGGGCGATAAATAAGAAATGCAACCTACACAAAGAAAATGCACCATTACATAATACTCAAAAAGGGTAGAGAACAACCATTGTCCTATAAGTAATGATTAGTGAATGTCCATTGTCCTATTTCTATTGAATAACCATTGTCCTATTTGTAGTGAATAACCATTGCTCCACTATATGAATCTTCATCCGCTTACATGTTTTACAGTATGTGGGTTTCGTTTATGCATATAGTATTGGCGTATTTTGGTCAATTTTTCAACATAATCCGAATTGCTCTAGGGAAGTTTATATTCTGGCAGAATGAGAATCACATCCTCTGGGGTACCACGCCTTTCTATGTCAGTATACGCTTTTTATCACGAAAAGTAAGGCTAGGAAAAAGAGCCTGATCTTGAAATCAAATACGGATGTACCAAATATTCGAAATCAAGTCATTCACTAAATCTATTTGGACAAGATACAAACAGAAACAAAATCCAGCACCGTAAACATAAAAATGAGAGAGAGACACACACACCTCAGGGTCAAGGTGATAGGAATGGACAAGCTTATCAAGTGAGGGAATAAGTTGAGCGTAAGCAGTTGCTGGAGCCACAGCACTACATAAAAATTCCACATATTGCAACAAGGTTCCATGGCAACGGTCAAACTGCTCGCTCACCATCTTAATATATGGGGCGTCTGCATTTACGATGACTCTGCGCAGCCAAAAAAAAACTCTGTCAAAGCATGAAACGACCTACTATTGGTCAAATACTGGCATCAAGCAACTCAAGTGCCAAAAAAACTTTCTAATGCAGATGGCAGTCACCTATGCATTTTATGCATTAGTAAACCAGTTCAAGATTGCAAGATGAGTTACAAAGAAAAGGAGTTGTATGCTGACATTCTACACAGTAATTCTTATTTAAAAACAAGTATGTTCAAAACGCAGCATAATCAATACAGCCAATTGAGAAAACAGAAGCAATTCAAGTTCAAACCATGAGGTAGCTCAACAGCTTACAAAGAACGGTGTTGCGCAATTAGCAATAGCAGTGGAAGGGCTAACTTTGGTTCATCCTTTGCTAGCAATGAGTCCCTCAGTCTGTTGGTAGATTTAATCAATGCCTACACAAGATATGTAATTAAGAACTCGAAGTGTCCATAACCAAGAAAAGGGTGGAAACAGTGTCTTGTAACTTATAAAATTCACCAATCAGCATGTGACACTATAATCAAGATATTGTTAAAAAAGTCAAAGCAAGTATAAGCTCTATATAATTTGGTAAAATTTGTGGTAACCAAGTTGAATTCATAATCTATATTATCATAAAGGAACTGACTTATAACCATTACCTGTTACATATTTGCCTAAATTTTAACTCTAAGTAGCAAAACAGATACATCATATTAAATGCCAATGTGGTATATACTAATCGATACCATACTTATTAAAGATGGGAGCATGAATGACCAGTTACCTTATTATTTCGCGCTACTCCAAATGCAGTTGCCTGATACCGAAGAGTCTCACCCCCTGCCATGGCATCTAATTGTTCTTCTGTTAAGTTCTCAGTGTACTGAACATTGGCCATTTGTTGAATGAGCTCCTGCACATCCAACAGTAAGCGGCTATTGTTTCATAACACATAAATGATGATATAAAAGAGACCCCAAAAAAACCAGTGTGGTTTGTAGGAAACCTGCAGGACCACAAGCTCGACCCCTTCCCCTTTTTTCAACTGATTTACAAGATACTGAAAAAGACCTCTCAGTTCCATAGATGGGTACTTCTTACACCTGCAATTGATATGTATGACTTTATAAAAATATTAAAATTTAAATCTGCAAACAATAATGTACTAGCATCTTATTAATATGAGGATGAGAAAAGTTAATTTCATAAGCACCACCAGTCCACTGCAAAACTAACAGGCAACACGCGACAATACAAGCAACCATCACATTATATATATGTGGTACATTATTGTAGCAAAAATGACACTAGATATTAGGAAGTAAAACATGGGGGTCTTCTGACAAACATACAAAGTGTTATATCCTAATTCAATGCCACAAGGAAGTATAACAAAACCAAATGAAGAAACAAGTAAGTTTGCAATTTGCATTAACGAAATAAACATTGCAACCTCAGCCGTAACTCAGATAACATTGAAATATGTTTGTGATAAAAAAGTCAATATTTTTGCCAGTCATGTTCCATTTGATCAATTATATTCCAAAATTTACACCTATCATTCACACATGTAAATGTGTTAGCTAACAAAGAAATGTCTAGAGCCCAAATAGACGATAGATCAAGAAACCTCATAAAAAGAGAACCTTAGTCCTGGCAATCAGTGAAAAGATCACTTCTACATATAAGCAAGAAGAATAGTAGAAACGCAATCGTCAGAACTCGTGAATATCACCTAAACAAAGGATAATTCTCTGCTCACAAAATTAGGATCCATTGTTTAGCTTAGAACTACTAAAAAACCAAGAGATCAGGATCGTCAGGAAACTGAAGTAGATTCCACATCAACCAAGAACCAACATGTCACTCAACAGTGCAGTACTTAATAATGTGTTTCTCAGTATGATTTCAGACCCCTGGGTAAACCTCTTCCAGTTGAGTTGAGAAGTTATACTACATTTAACCCTTCAAGACCACGGAACACAACGCGAATGAAAAATCAAGGCAGCCAAAGGTGCACGTAGCTGAATCAATTCAACCCACCATGCTCCATCGTCCATCCTAATCCACTGATCCAAGCAAAACCTCTTTAGTAAGAGAAACAATTCGATTACTGATTATGATGCTTCTTTTAGGTCTTTGTAAACTGATATGTCCACCCACCATAACCTCAGCATTTTTCACATCATAAAAAAGTGCTTGCTTTATGATCTAACAAGGAACTAGATGGCTTCTACGTTGGACCATACAGTACATGTAACCCATTATTACTGCCGCTTGTCATGCTGCTGCAACCTGGAGAATGGATGTAAGGATACCGAATTATGCCACGAAGTTCTCGAGTAGACGCTGCAGTCCAAATACCATGATCAGGCCAAGATAAACTGCTTTTATCAAGTTCAGCATTATTATAGCAATGGCTTGGAACAAATCCCAGTCAGTCTATCATTCAATCAATTCTCTCTTCTTCTTTTTTTAACGAGACCCTATAATGGCATTGAAGCCAGGCAAGGACTTCCAGCCCAGCAAGACAAACAAACAACCCAATCACTCAAACACTCCCGATACAACGATAAACACTAAGTCAGGAACCCAACTCCTAAACTGATCTACTGGAGATGCTCTAACCGCGAAAACTCCAGACTTTCTCTGGGAGACAATCCCAATGACTCTGCTGTGGCTATACCCTCTTGATGCAATGCCAAATCCTACCGGGATCCAGCATTGAGAGAACTCTAGCAAACTCCATATGGCCTCTACGTCTAAAAAAGACAATGGAGATATGTTTTCTCAGCCTCCCCTCTATACATCCTCATTGTTTCATTGAACAGTTCATTTTTGTTCCTTGGGATGGCATTAAGGGGGGATTCACTTCCTTCAGAAACTGATCCACTGTCATGTTCACGTTTATTCAATCAATTTCTAAGATGCTCTGGCGCTATCTTCTTATAATTGGTTCCGATCCAGAGAATTCAGAAGCTACATTAACAATTAGGAACCTTAGCACCACCTATTCATTCCAGAAGCTTACATTGGCGCTTTCATATACGGATAATGAAGACAGCTATATATAAGGTGAAAATGGTGAAAACAGGACTAGAAGTGATACCCATAGAGAAGCATAACCAAATTTTCAGACTCCGTCGAGAATTAATCGAATCAAAACGTAAGTACCAAGTACCGATCAGATTTTTCTTACAATATTTTTGTATGACAAATATTTACCTCAAAAGAAGAGCACACGCATTATCAGCACACGGATACAAATTCACTATTACTATACACGAGTATACAAAGTTTTAGTTGTATATGTCACACGCCTAAAACAAGATTGCAAACAGCACAGATGCTAAAGGTTAATGTGAATAGTGATGCATTATTATTGATTTTTAGCTAAAGAATAAAACTTACAGGTGACCCCAAAATGATGCTAGAGATTGCAGCCAGTCCGACAAGTTCAAGCCATCTTCTTTTAGCTTTGGCCGTCCTCTTTGCGCTAATCTCTCAATCACAACATATTCCAAGATATCATACTCGAGCTGGGGGTAAAAAGAGCTTGATTACACACCAAAAAATGATAGATAAAATTATAAACATGCACTCCATGTTAAACTGCACATCGTAGATACCATAAACATATAGAATTGTCTTAAAGTGTAAATGAAACAGGTCAGTTGTTTGATGTGGCTTATTACAAAAGATGGTACAATCATGAAACAATTGTGCCACTTTTCATATAGCACGGACTAAATTAAATACAGACAAAGCAAACTACATTAATGTGCACGCAAAATCCTAGTAAGGTATCTTGGAACAATATCAAATGTGAAGCGACATACATAATAATACTCAGATCATAAATCCATACCCAAAAGATAGCCATGCGAGAAAAAAGAAACATGCTTTTGGACAGTAAAAGGAAACCAGAACATAATAATGCTATAACCAACTCCGGGGGTTACAAACTCCGTAGTTTCATGATGCACCAGTTTACCCACCATCATTGGTAAAGATTAAGTAAGAAAAAACTTAATAGCTTTTATCATATGCATCCGAAACCAGCAAGCATCAAACGGTCATATGAGAAAGCATGACATGAGACATGGAAAGAGACTTTAAGGATGCAAGGAATAAATCATAAACCTGCGTCAAATACTTGAATGCATCAACAACGGGGGTAATCATATCCCTGTATGCCTCAATCTGCATTTCACAGGAAGGGATATAAGCCTCTTTATTGACTACCTGTTTTACACTAACCAACAACCCAAAATTGCAAGCACCTGGTGAATAATCGTTCGCAGTACAGTCATTGGATTAGCATGAGCCAATTTTGCCACCATACGACCCAGCTGTTTTAAGTTTTCTTTAGCGAGCCGTTTTAGAATCCTTCTGGTGTCCAACTATACAGGATAAATACAATTACTATGGACAAACGAAAACTGCAATGGTTGATTGTTTGTTAAAATGAACGGGAGCATCCGTTATACTGAATGCAATGATTATATGTGGTACCTTTGCCGTTTGCTTTGCCACTAGGACCATTGGATTCTGCTCATCCTCTCTGTCCCACTCACCATATAAGCGGTAGCGTGCCTGATAAAATAATAAACTGATCAACAACTAAAGCGGGCACATAAAACTTCAAATAAAACTGCCAATACGAGCAGCACTGACCTCATACGGAAGCAGTACCATGACTTCCCATATTTCCTTGCCAACTGCTGGATTAGCTGGAATGAACTGTAAAGACGGAAGTAAACATTTCCCCAAGGCTTCCTCGACCCTGAACCGAGCTTCACGCAAACAGAGGCGAGGGAGTCGGAATAGTTCTTCTGTTGATTCAGACTCCATTTCTACATTCAAAGTATTTTTCTCGAGAGCAGAGAGGTAGTAACTTCTTAACACTCGACAAACCTGCCCAGTAACAAATGAAACAACGTGAATGTATGAAGAGCGGAAGATAACAAGACAAATATGATAAGCATAACGCATTGAAAAGACCTTTTGCAGCAATATTGTGTCGCGGTGAAGATAAGGTCCAGCGCATGCCAGCATCTGAAAAAAATCTACTGAGAGATCCAAAGGAGCCCTCTGCATTGACGTTTCGGCTGGTTGAGCGCCATCAAAACTGGCAGATGCGGAAACCCCACAATTTCGGAGATGTTCCCGTCGGATCAACTCATATGAGGTATATATGAAGCTGTCAATAAGCCTGGAGACGGTTACAAATGAGAGAGTTAAGAAAATGTATGCAGCACAATATCAGATGCAAAAGAATACTCGGGTAGAATAGAAGTAAGGTTGACTGTTAATCGATAACTGTTACCAAAAAAAACAGTACAGAGATAACTGATAATATTACAATAGGCTTTCTGATTGTAATTCACTTATGTTTTAGTTGTTATATGCTTCTACATTCCTGATGACACCAGTGATTGGGCACATGTGCTGCTGGATTAAAGAGGTTTTGAGTGTCCATAGTAAGCATTTGGGGTTCAAGGTTTACCAATTTCTTTCATTGTGCCTTCCTCAAGACTTCTAATAGACAAATAAGAACAAGAATCAAATGCATACATGAAATAAAAATTGTAATTCAGTTACCTAAACAAGCCCTTGCAAATAGAAAGGTGTGCAACAGGATTAATTGGTGAAAGACGGTCAAATAATATATTTGCATGATACCTGCATAGAAAAGTATTCATATGATCATATCCACTTGAGTAAACAAATAGAACAAAAAGAACAAAAGGGGCACACTATGAACTAGTGGAAACCCAAGATCCAAGAGCTTGATGGGGAATGCTGAATGTTAATGCCATAAGGCACATAAAGGATCTAGTTGTTTATATAATAAGTTCCTCTAACGGATCCTCAAGTTTTTTAGCCATGCATTCATAGACGTTGAGTAAAAAGGAATTCGGAAGTTGTACAGCTTCAACGTCTTCGTATGACAGGTCACTTTTTGGGTTGATTTTGTGAATAGCATTAAACATATTTACTGATGAAAAAATTGCTACGAAAGTAAGAAGGTGAAAACATAAACAGCTCCTTCAGCTAAATCAATGATGTCATGTAATAAGTAATATCAGTGGTAATATGTATCCAGTCGCTAGGTAATATAAGAATAGGTCTCCTATTGGTGACAATCAGACATCAGTAAGCATACCCAAGAAACAAGTACCACTACAATCTAGTATTCTAGTTAGGAATGTTACACACCCAACAAATTGAACAAGCAAACAACATAGTAACAATAGATGTGCGTAAACCATACCAGTCATGCACAGCAAGGAACCCCAAAAGCAACCCCAAACTTTGATTAGTTTCTAGTTCTGGTGACCTTTCACCAACAGCCTCGCTTTCAATGTTCAATGCAGCAAAGAGATCAATTGTCACATCTCCTGGTTTCTCTTCATCCATCAGATCCTTCCCTGTAGCGGCCAGATTGATTTTCCCAATTTTGTTGGCCTTCAATGAAAAAATAAAATTGTATGTGAACACTAGGAAATTACTTCTACTGCATCTTATCATTGGTATCAAATTGCTCAAGCTGAAGCTATTTTATTTTGCATACACTTAAAGATACAAAGATACAACCAAGCCACAACCCAAATCAAGGACCATTTCAATTTTCCAAAAGCCAGGAAACTTGAACTTGTAAACAGCGTGAGACTAAAGTAGATTCATATAACTGATAGAAGCAAGGCTTGCACTCGAAACAGATGGACCAACTGTTTACTTTTGAGTGTATGTGTGAGTGTGTCTTAACTGGTGAGCATGCATATGTGTAGGTTTGCAATAACAAAAGCGGCCTCAATCAAGTTTGCGATTGGAAAGGACCATGCCTGAAATGCTTGGTTATCTATACCATGCAGACCTAATACTCTAGTGAAATCAGATCACTAGTAAAGAAGTATGATAATATCCAGCACATATGCCTATCATGTATGTACCCCAAAAAAAAGGAAAACGATTCACATGTCATTAATCATAGGACGCTTCAAAATTGAATGTTCCGAGTATGTGAAATCAACGAAGTCGTCTATGACAGTGTCTTCAGCACATAGAAAGCAGACCTAAAAGAGTTAACATTACCTCATCAAGTCGCTTAGAGGAAAATATAGTATGGTGCTCAAAGGCCTCCTCATCCTTAGGAAGCAGGTGTGCATATCTATCAAAGGTGAGAAGCACTCAATAAAAAATACTTTAAGAATAACAATAGTAAGAACATGGTACATACAAGCAAATGCAAATAATATTGTGGGCCAATATAAAGTAAAAGCATTAATGACATCAAGATTTGAGATCACAGCACAAGAAAATGAAGTTCAAAAATCCTGCTTAGCCCATGCTTCATGTTGTCGCCTATCTTTATCAAACACATTAATGTTACAATTGTATTAATAAAGATGTCGTAACTATTAAACTTCAGAAGAACCAAAAATCCTCTTTTTCCCTTGTCATGATACTTTGCTTTTTCAAGTTTTATAAACTAGACATAATAAGCCTGCTGACAAGTTCAATAATACAAATCAAAGATGACAAAAATTTAGCTGCATTCGACATATGGGTGTTAATTGTTAAATGCTGTCTACTGTCATCAGAAAAATTTGTCAGCATATACGGTGTTTGCTATTTGCATATCAGTTAACTAAGACTAAATGCAGTCCAATGATCACTACATTATCAGAAAATGATATAGTATTACCTACTGTATTATGTCATCAGATAATCATATGGTAGTCGAAACATACTGACCTTTTCAAAATAATTAGTCCTCAGTTAAGCATTTATAAAAGTAGTCCGAAACCTAAATGAAGGAAACTCAGATGGAGAACTCACATGCTATCAAGTTCGATGAAATCCTCCTTCACTAGTAAAGCTGTTAGCTGATACAGACCAAATGGCACAGGATTACTGACATCCATCCGCTGATAGTACTGGAACTTAAACCCAAGAATCTGTGCAGCATGGGACTGCAAAGTTTCAACAGTTAAGACTCATCGCAAAGCGCATACAATAATAACGAGTGTAGATTACAGAGCAACCTAGTATACCTTGGGGAAAAGTGGAATTAGTTCCAAGAATATTTTTTTCATTGGTTGGAGTTCGAAACATTCCAAGACCTAATCAACATTCGAATATTAGAACACATTATGCAAAAATAAACAACACAACACCGAAATGGGATAATGAAGATAAACTTACAATATCGAACACTCGGTTTGGATCCAAATCAAAATGACCAATTAGTGACTGCAAAATCATGAAAAGATGCTTGAGGTCAAAGAGGTAAGGGTCAGAATATTGAATGGTTATCATTAATTAATTAGTTTAAACGGACCTTGATGAAGCCAATAGTTGCTTCCGACACACTCTTACTGTTAGATGAATCGGCAGAATTTCCACACAGAAGAGTAATCTGCAACTCATAAATGATGATATGTAATTTAGATGAAGCTGTCAAGTAAACATTCATGTCAACAACATAATTTACAGAAAACTAACGGCAAAAGGTCCAAATAACTGACTACTCTTTACTTGTACTCATGCTATAACTAGGTGTTATTTTTATGAACCCCATTATATCCATGGCTACATCATGGTATCTGTGAAGTTGTGTGGCTTTCAACTTGGCTACATGGCTACATCATGGATTGCATGTCAGCTTCGATATTTCCATAAAAATCTATTCCATTAATTTAACATTTTCAATCAATGAATTTGTAACGCTTTAACACCCGATATGAAGCATGAATTTTTTACATGCATATACAATGTAGAAAATTACCAGCTTTGCGTAGCCTTCGCTTTCTTCACGTAGGAGATTAAATTTTGTTTGCTGATAAAGGAGTCGAGTGTTTACCCTGACCTGATAAAGCATCAATAAAAATTAGCCTTGTACATGTAGCATACAAAACTATTTTGAACAATCCGTAAATGTAAGTGTCAACGCACAGAATGACTACGAATTAAATTCTCATAAAACAGCAATTTCTGATAATAGCGGTTGCAATAGCTTTACGGATTGTTCAAAATAATTTTGTAATATATAGCCATATAGGTCTGAAAACCGTTTTCGCATTTACATCAATCTTTCAATAAAAAGTAAAGTGAATTAAGCCTATTTGGTTTTCATTTTTACATTCAGAATCCAATCAAATGGAGTGAAAATATTGGCAATGAGAAACTACTAGTATTTTCCAAAGGAAAAAACATCCAAAAAGAGACCAGACGAGAATTTAATAAACCATTCTAATAATTTGAGATCAAAAAAAAAATGAGCCAATAAGGTGATGCGCGAGCGAAAACCAGCAGTAAATTCATGCAAAATTCCCCCTGCACTGTGTTGCCTCAACTAGAGCAATACTAGTCTATAACAAGAAGTGAAACATTCACTACAGTGGAGAATCAAAGATAAATCTACAGCAGAGGCAAATAAATGTTAAACCAAAGTAGGGAAAACAGTTTATTTAGGTAAAATCAAGAATCATAATATGCAAATGGGAGGGTGGAATGGGAAATTGAAGCAAAAAATATGTAATTATGTAAAAGAATGGGGAATTGGTATTGTAAAACCAACATTTCTTCATGAACAAATTATGTATAATACGCTTACATTGCCCTTCCAGAAACTAAAAAACATATAAGCTCAAACATTTCCAAACACTTCACTCAACGTTTAAGATCTAGAGTGATTCCTGCACCGCACTACAGTCACTACTAATTACCCAATATATTTAATTATTTATAGCCCAGCAAAACTCCAGAAAAACATTTGACATTCAAATCTAATAAACAAGCAAGATTAACTGGTACAGGTCATGAAAATACTATAAAGCTGAGCTAGGACATTTCGTGAATATGAGGAAAGAATAAACATCTTGCCAGAGTGACGGTCACCTAAAAGAGCAGAGCTTGGACTACGAAATGGACCCGACAAGACAACAACAGTTTCCAGTGACATATATATTCTAGCGGCCTAAATTTGAGTCTATACAAGCACGCATGAAAAAAAAATGTATTGACTACTCACTTCTTTACCCTTGAGATCCTGAGCCTTTATCTTGATCATCTCAGCTTCCCATAAAAATTCTTCCTGTGATATAATACAATATAACAGAGGATGGAGTAAAAAATTGATTGTACCATGAAACAAAGAGTAGTCAACATAAGACAGAAAAGGCAACATTTTTACCTCACAACGTTCATGAAAAAGCCTCATAGGGACAATTTTAGTTTCCACCAATCCTTTGGCCTGCAAACAAAGTATTAGAGAAAGCACAATGATCAACAAAATCTGCTCATCGATGATGGCTTAGACCATCCTCATTATTTAAGATTAACTAAGTCAAAAAGTTTATGTGACCATACTACGATATGAATTATGATGCGTAGGATTCGACAGACGTCATTGGCCATGCAAATATATTAGTTGTTGTGGACTAACAGCTTCATTTATAGCATTAATGCAACTACTCGACACAGCTAGGAGATGCATGTAGTTCACATATAAATAAGGGTCCTAAGCCGCGGAAGATTATAATTAACAATACGAGCTTCTAGGCTGTGCGCATGTAATTTGTTTTATCTATCAAAACACTGACCAGTTTGATAAGGCGGCCACGAGATTCCCCTGGTATCGAAAGCTGCAAAAGACGGCATACACATTATACCCAAAAATATTTCCTTTGAGGATGGCAGCATGGGAAAACAAACCATGACCATGAAAATACTTATTACTGCAATATAAGCTTAAAAATAAATTATACAAAACCAAGCCTGTTGCTTACAGATGTGAACCATGTCATAAGCGGCTGCTAAAATAAACTGATTGCTACATACAAATCAGCAGCAAAAGAATGTAATGGAATATCAGTTTCCATGAAGATGAAGATGATGGATGAGGCAAGGGGTCTAGGCTAGAGTTCAGAACTGGGCTTCATATGAACGTCAAATTAACAGTAATTGTTTGGTCAAACAGCATGCTATCTAATGGAGTGGTAATAAAAACTCACATCTTGTGCCATCTGAGTGATCACATCCGCAATACTAGAGCTCAAATCCTCATTCATTTCCTTATCAGAAAACTCCACCAATTCCAGGGCTGCTTTGCATTTCTGTACCGGCATATTCCCAAAAACCTACAACAACGAAACAAGCAAAACTCATACGCAAACACAACAGTCAAACACCAGCATATGATACGAAAATAAAATACAGTGAAACGATTGCATACCACACTGGAGCATAGCTCGTACAGGAACCGGAGCACAGGAACGGGTTGAGAGAGCCTGAAATTAGGGTTTCCATTCTTCAATTCACGAACGAACTCATCGGTGACATACACACGCTCAACTGGCGGCAAAGACATGCTTCCAGTTTAAACACGAACTCTAATGAACGGAATATCACTATGAACGTTAGCAAAAGTCCGGGATTCAGATAGGGTTGGGGGCGGAAGCTGAAAACCCCATACAAGGGATTTAGGGTTTGGGGTATTGTGTTTGAAATTGGGGAAACCAAAATGGTAGGGTTCAGTTTGTTGAGAAGAGTGTGTTGGGTAGTGCGAGAATTGACGTCGGGCTGAAACGGAATCGGCGGCGACGGAAGGAAGGAAGGAGGGCAGAGGCTTGGGTGCTCACGGCGTGAAACGGTGAAAGCGCCTCTTCAATGTGTGTATTTTATTTTGTTGGGATGGCACCTTTGATATTAAGGGTGCAGGCGGCTCAGCTTCGGGCAATATCAAAACCATCCAAGTTTGTTTGTTTTTTTTCTCTTTTTTTTTCGTGAGTGTATATATAATAGTATTTTTAATAATCTAGGTCTTGCGGCGGCATCTCTACCAATATTATGACAGCAGAATTTGAACCTTAATATTGAGGGGTTCTTTTGTCCGATTCCTCAATCAATGAGCCCCGCCCTGTTGGCAAGTTTGGTTTCTCAAGTATGCATAATTTTGACAATTGGCGGTGGCTAATTGGTTGAGATTTACTTACGAATTTTCAGCGGTTCAACCTATAATTTATAGTATTTTTCACAATTTGTGAGGTTTTGAATTTCTTCTTCACGGAGGTTTTTTATCCGCTCATAAAATTTGTTATTATTATTTTGTCTGCATGATAAAGAGTTGTTGAAGCCCATGTTGAAGTTCGTAAAAAAGTTGATATTCGTGGAGTTATGAGTGTGTGATGGGTTGGAGAGTCATGTGATTTGTGCTTCAATTATACTAGTAAACATTGCACAATTTAACTTGTGCATATAATGTGGAGATGAGATTGGAAAGAGAAAAGAGAAAAGAGAAGAAAGTGGTGTAGTGGAATAAGAACGTGGTTGAGGGGAGTTTGAAGTAATGAGATATGGAAGATTAAGAGTAAAATAGGAAAAATTTATGTCGTCAGCTCAATAACAATTGGGCCTTGTGCTTTATTAATAGTAAATAAATACATTTGTATATATATGATCTTACTTGAATCGTGCCGGATGTAACACATAATAAAAAAACATGCATGATCTTCATTCATATCACAAAATTTTCAGTCTTCTTACCTTCTTCCGGACAGCCCGATCCAAATTGAAACAATCTCATTTCACCTGATAAAAAATATTAATCATTTCAAATGATAGGCGTATTTGATAAGTGTCAATCGCTTCCTTCCTGACCTTCTATGCTACAAATATTTATCTGAGCATTAAAGAAAATCATTTCGAGTGGAATGCAAAGAAAAAAACGTAAAAGAGTAATAACACGTGTAAATCCACAAACATGTCTATAATATGAAGGACTTTAATGACACTCCACTAATTAGATTAAACTGCAATTTCAGCATACTTCACACATCTTAAAAGATGGAAATAATTCATTCATGAAGAAGGGTAAACCTGAAGAAAAGTCTCCACGATGGAGAAATGAACAAGTCTCCATTAGAGGAGAAATGAAAGAAAAATGACATGAATATAATATACACTAAGCTCTATTTTCAGTATTAACTATCATATGATTCCTCCGATCCTTATCGTATTTCTCTCATATTATTGCAATGATGATTAGAAATTTGTCGCATCATATTGTTTCACCATGTGTTACAACTAGTTTGTTGAATGAGTGTGATCTTCTTCAATCGCTAGCAGTGATGATGCACTCAAATTTTGGTATGGTT
>JAWWMW010001765.1:0-21539 GCA_035048345.1 Echeveria elegans | reverse complement strand
GGGTTCGGTTTGGGGAGGGCCGGAGACGGTGACAGTTTGGGGACGGCGTGTGGACGGAGGCGAGGGCGAGTGGACGGCGACGGAGGTTTTGCGATTTGGGTTTTGCGATTTGCGATTTGTGTTTTTGACCCTGTTTTGGGTTTTGCGATTTGCGATTTGTGTTTTTGACCCTGTTTCAATTAGGGTTAGGTTATTTAATTAGGGTTAGGTTATTTAATCAGAATTAGTAAGAAAAATCTCGTCGCTTAAAGGGTAAAACAGGACAACAGCGACAAAGTGTATTCTTTTATTATAAGAGATTTCTGTGAAAATAGCGTCGTTGGGCCGGGCCCAGAAACGGCTCCGTAAGCCCAATTGTATTGTACAGCTGAGCTACAAAAGAAAATGAAATTTTCAATGCACTCCTCACTCTCCATCTCTCTGGTTAACGAATCCCTCTAGCTGATCTCTCGTCGCCGGCGACGGTTCCGACCTGTAAGCGCGACGCGTTATTATCCGTAATCGTTTCGTTTTATGTGGATAGGATTGGTTTTGATTCTGATGCGGAAATTGTTTTTATGCTAATGGTGAGAGGACTGGTGTGAATGGGGATTTGTGCAAGGGAGTGTGATGTTGGTGTGAGATTGGGGTTTTTCGTGGAGAATTGGTGGATTTCTTTGTTGTGTTTGTGTTTGAAATCGACGTGGTTGATCAATTTTGTGTTTTTTGTTGGCGATCTGGTTGATTGGGGATTTGGATTAAGGTATATAGATGTTGAGGGTGGAAATTTATTGATTGTTTGGATTTATTTAATTTGATGGATGAAGAGTGAATGGTTGCTGATGAATGTGTGTTATTGATATACATTCTGTTTTGTAGGATTTCATTAGGTTACTGGTTATAGTGTGGTTGCATTACGCTCTATTGGACTGATCCTGTTAGAAGTTATTGTTTGTAAAAGACCGTTGTAGTTAAATCTGCATTTATTGATTCTTTGGTTTTTGCGATTTTGAAGCTTAAAAGAGCCTTTAAAGGGATGGCTTCAATCGATGAGCCACTGTACCCAGTTGCTGTTCTAATAGATGAGCTGAAGAATGATGATATACAGCTGCGGTTGAACTCCATACGTAAGCTGTCTACGATTGCTCGTGCTCTCGGGGAGGAGCGAACAAGGAAAGAATTGATTCCGTTTCTCAGCGAAAACAATGATGACAATGATGAAGTGCTTCTTGCTATGGCTGAAGAGCTGGGAGTCTTTATTCCATATGTTGGAGGTGTTGAGCATGCTCATGTTTTGCTTCCTCCTCTCGAGACGCTTTGCGCAGTTGAGGAAATATGTGTCAGAGACAAAGCTGTGGAGTCATTATGTAGAATTGGGGCTCAGATGAGGGAGAGTGACTCAGTTGACTCGTTCATTCCTCTAGTAAAGGTGATTTAGATATTCATCAGTTTGTACATATGATATTTGAGGGTTAATGATGTTATTTTTGCAATGGATTGCTTTATGTTAAAGTTTCATTGTGAATGAATTAGTAGTCTCCTCATCAGTGGAGGTGCATGTTTGAATGTTCCTAATGGTTGAATGATTCTTGTATATAGAAATTGGCTGCTGGGGAGTGGTTTACGGCTAGAGTCTCAGCATGTGGGCTATTTCACATTGCGTACCCAAGTGCCCCAGATTTGTTAAAAACTGAGTTAAGGTCCATCTATGGTCAGTTGTGTCAAGATGACATGCCTATGGTTAGGAGATCTGCTGCATCCAACCTTGGAAAATTCGCTGCAACTATTGAACCAGCGCATGTTAAAACTGATATCATGACCATATTTGAAGACCTTACGCGGGATGGTGAGTCTGAACTCTGAAGGACTCTCATGCCTGAAAACTGAGTTATATTTGTTCACTATTAGATACATACAGTCAAAATTTCACAGACTTTACATCATGAATACTTTTGTTCATATTCCAGGTCAAGACTCTGTCCGTTTATTGGCCGTTGAGGGCTGTGCTGCTTTAGGTAAATTACTGGAACCACAGGATTGTGTCACACACATTCTTCCGGTGATTGTCAGCTTCTCCCAGGTGCAGCTTCTCTCCCTTTAGCTGCCACTTGTTCGCATGTGAGGTTATATCCATTTTTCTGGCTTCCAATTCATTTAAGGCGCCTTGATATTTGAAATTTTAGAATTTTGAAGCTCTTGTGCTATGGAGAATCTTCCAATAGCACTATCACTTGTTTAAAGTAATAGTCCATTTAGACTTGCTGTGGAACCCAGCGTATATGCCCTGCTATAATAATGGTATTGCTTTTTGTTAAAATAGACTAGATACCTTAGATGGATTTCCCTTCATCACTTAACAACCTGTTACTAGTTGCTTTATGGTCTAAAAAAAGTTTCAGGTTTATTTTGTGGCTTATAAATGTTCAAAAATTCTAGATTTTGGTAACAAATATGAACATAGTATGTGCGTCCTTTCGACAAACACTCTTATAAACCATAAAGAATATGAATATAAAGACATTTTACATGCAAATCACTCACTTTTGTAGAAAAAATATATTGTTTTAGTAATCGTCTGTACCTAATTTGGTGGCTTCTTCTTCAAGAGGATTGTCCTGTTTGGTTTTCTATATTTATATGTATCTTTGTCGTTGGGGAAAGATGATCCTTATATTTCTGATTGACAGGACAAATCATGGCGTGTTCGTTACATGGTTGCTAATCAGTTATATGAGCTTTGCGAATCTGTGGGGCCTGAGCCTACCAAGTAAGCTTCATCTCTTTAGATTTCATTGTACACTAGATCATTTAGTTTTGCTAGCGTATAACTGTGGACATATCCTTTGACACTACAATTGCGGTCACGTTAACTAAGCATGATCTTTCCAAGAGATATTATTTTTCTATTCATAATGATGAACCCTAATCTATTCTCTTTCAAATGATGACGTAGGGCGGAGCTAGTTCCTGCATATGTGCATTTACTTCATGATAACGAGGCCGAAGTACGAATTGCAGCGGCTGGAAAAGTTACCAAATTTTGCCGTATTGTAAACCCTGAACTTGCTATTCAGCATATACTTCCTTATGTGAAGGTATGATAGGAGAAGAAATGGGCAGATACATCGTCGGGTAGATATGTGGTGGTTTCATGGAGTGACTGTGCACAGTTTACGTTAAATTTCTCTGCGGTCCATCTGATCTTCAACCATTCTGCAGGACCTGTCTACTGATTCTTCTCAGCATGTCCGCTCTGCTTTAGCATCTGTTATAATGGGCATGGCTCCTGTACTAGGAAAGGTAGGAAATATACGTTTCGTATTTTCCCATTTTTTACATTTGTTGTGATCTCTTAGTCCAAACAATATTTTAACATTACAAATCGGCAGTGAAATTAGTGATAGTTAGGGAATATTAGTGTTGCTGTAGTAATTCCTGTACAAAACTTGCGTGGAATAGAGCGGTGATAACTGGTTTTTTTAGGTGACACTGATTTTGTGAGATCCATAAAGGTTAACCATTTTTAGGCAAATGATGAAATGATATATTGCTATATAGTCCATCATATGCTTGGGACCGTTATTAAGCTTTGAGGAACATCGGTTGGTTGACAATGCTTATATGAAAAAGATTTTGGATCCCAGTTTTAATTCCTTTGCTTGTTGTTGTATATATATGCCAATCAGTAATCTATTTTATTCAAAATTTTATTTGTGGTAAGATTGCAACTAACTGATCACGGGTTTCACTTTGGCTTATGCAGGATGCTACAACTGAGCAACTACTCCCTATTTTTCTGTCTCTTTTGAAGGATGAATTTCCTGATGTACGGCTCAACATAATTAGCAAGCTTGATCAAGTCAATCAGGTTTGTGTATGTGATTGGGAAATTGCTTCATTCATCTACTTCTTGCAACTGACTGGTTTTTCATGCCTTTATTAGGGATTGTTCGTCTATAATTGCTGCCTCTTTTCACTGCATCGGAGCAATATGGCTGTACATAAATTTGATTGATATCAGTTATGCATCTTAATTTTTTGTGTTCAAGATCATGGGAAAATATCAGCATCTTTAATAATAAAGAAATTCAGGATTCGCTGATGTTGTTCCCCTGGAAGTCATTATGGGAGTATTTTGGGGCAAAGTCTATTTTGTCAAGTTTTGCAACATTGAAAGTTGTAGTTCTTCTCATATAGATAGAAGATGTTGATTTTTCTTTTAATCTGTGTACTGTTTTTACATCTTTCATTAATAGCTAATTTTTAGGAAGGTGCCTGAATTAAGCTTGGAATATGACCATGAGCTTAAGCAATACCTGTTTTTCTGACAATGATAATTTTCAGGTCATTGGCATCGACTTATTGTCTCAATCACTGTTACCTGCTATTGTTGAGCTTGCTGAGGATAGGCATTGGAGGGTTCGTCTAGCAATAATAGAATATATACCTTTATTGGCAAGCCAACTGGGCATGGGATTTTTCGATGATAAGCTTGGAGCTCTGTGCATGCAGTGGCTACAAGATAAGGTTTGCGTCTCTAAGTCATTGCTTTACCTTAGGCTTCTTAAGAAACGGTTTATTGTAGGCTGGACAACCTGCTATATGGCTTATATTTTGTAGTACAAATTTCAAGGTAGTGCAAAACTACAGTGATAATAAAACTACACCAAATTTCAAGTAACTTTTATCTTATTGTTGCAGGTCCATTCCATTCGCGATGCGGCAGCAAACAACTTAAAACGTCTTGCCGAAGAATTTGGTCCTGAGTGGGCAATGGAACATATTATTCCTCAGGTGTGTGGCAAACATCTTTTGCTATGCACTTCTTATTGAGCCCTTTTCTCCAAATAGCATTACCGAAACCCATTTTCCAACCAAAGGTTTTATTAAATTTGCTCACATATTAAAATATTCTGTATATGCACATTTATTTTGTATAATGAGACTAGCTGGCGATCTGAAAAGTTATTTGTAAATCTTGGTTAAAATGAAGACTAGGGGTACAATGGCACCGTACTCCCAGCTTAAGACCAATATAATTCACTGGCTTGGAAGTTGGAACACTAAATTACTCGGGCATCTGTATGAGAAGTCAAAGATTTAGACATGGCATTTACTGTGGATATTTATTTAACAAATATTACTCGGGCACCGTACAATGATTAAAGCTGTTTATTTTTTGGATTTGGATTGATTTTTTAGTGCCGAGTCATAGCTATGCACTTTATATTTTGGTGTTTTTTATTTATAAATATTTTGGTGTTTCCTTTCTCTGCCGTTAATCTTTATCTATGTATGGCCTAGATATCATTATTGATGTATATAAATGTGAAACTTTCACTGGTTCAGGTTCTTGAGATGACCACAAATTCTCATTATTTATATCGAACGACTGTTTTACGAGCAATTGCTCTTCTTGCCCCCGTCATGGGATCAGAAATTACTTGTTCTAAACTGCTTCCAGTGGTCATCAATGCAACCAAGGACAGGTTTGTTTGACCATTTTTTTGGACTTGTAACTGATTGTTTCCTCCAGTATTAATTCATTGTTGGTATATATTTGCTGAACTCCTTTGTTTCATTCGCAGGGTACCCAACATCAAGTTCAATGTTGCTAAGGTTCTGCAATCCCTTGTGCCAATAGTTGACCAGTCTGTAAGTATAAAATACCTCCCTCATTTCTCGGCCTTTTATCACCCGTTCAAGATATTAAGTGGCTGCCCCAATCTTGAATATAGTTGAGATGCATTTGCAGCGTATGTGATAAAAATGGATAGAGAATCACACGTGTATAACTGCAATTGCCCCTTGTCATGTGTGATTAAAATGATTCTCAATGCAGGTGCTAGAAAAAGAAATCCGACCGAGCTTGGATGAGCTAAGTGAGGATCCAGATGTTGATGTCCGATTCTTTGCAAATGAAGCAATTCACTCCATTGACAATGCCATGATGACTAGTTAGAAGCTGCTTTGGTGTGTCATTCCTTCTGATGTCTGAAAATTCTACCCTGAAAGGCCCAATGTCATTCCATTCAAACACTCAGTAGTTATGTAAGTGTTCTACTTTTCTAACTTGTGCGAGTGTTAGAATGCCTTCCGTAACTGATTAATAGTGCTATGTAGCCTTAGTGTATGAGCTGATGCTGATGCAAAAAACAGCATTATTGGTGTATCAGATATCAATGCTACGGCTTCCTGGAATTCCACTTCTCTCTATTTTTGTCAACTGATTCTTTAAAAAATCTTCTCACATTCATGTTCATTTGGATTATTCATACATTCAAAAGGACAACCCAGAATCACCAACAATCCTTTGGAGCCTCTTTCAGCCAAAAAATGATGTGAAAAGCTGTTGGTTTTTTTTTGTTGTCGTCCTAATACTTCTGATTATGGAATCAACTAGACCGGCGTCTGATCAGGACTGGGACTGATTCCTAATTCGTTTTGTCATCAAAGCATCTGAAGCATCAGAACCAGCAGGCTACAATAAATTACTTTCTTAAAAAGTCTATTAAAGGCCGTTAACTTACATTTGTACGAGAATTAAGGGTATTAATATCAGCTAATGACTCATAACTGCAGGATTATATTTATACTTAGTATGTTAAAATCCATGGATTAGATAGGAGGTTAAGTGAGTAGGCTAAGTTAAGCTAACTATTGCCAACTCTTGGGAAGCAAAAGCAACAGTTGGATCTGTTGAGATGACATGATGTCAAAGACCAGCGTTTGTCATAACTGGTTGGAACTAAATAACTAATCCTTAAAATCAGTCTATATATATTACGTACAAAATTGCCAAATTCCACATCTTGTCCCCCAACAAATCCTCAATATTCCATTGTGCCCCCTCAACTTCTTACCCTGACAGTCTACACCATTTGTTGGCCAATCCATCGCCTAACTGCCCTAGTAGCCGGATTAGCTTTGATTAACAACAATTGTGTCAATATTTATCAACTTATATTTCAATCGATTTCTTGACGGGACATTTGATTTGCCACTCGAATATATCAAAAGAAAATCACTTTTGAAAACTGGGGTATATAATTTGAAAGTTTAAAGTTGTGCGAATTGGAAGAGATGGATACTTAAGCTACCAAATGTGAAATTGACCTGAAAATCAGCTGGACATCCACTACACTACAAGTCTACAAGCCTAAAGAAAAATATTACTTGCCAGATATTTGGCTCCATTTGGAGACCAAATGCACACCAAATCAGTCTTCCAAATCAACCACATCATTGACTCCAAACCCACCATTACACATATCACCTTATATAAACCCCTCAACCCACAAAACTCATTCATTACTTGGATTCCAAGACACTTATCAATGGAGTGCAAAAGCAAGACTGAGAAGCATCAAAGAGACCACATGAAACTTGACTATGAAGATTTTGCCGACGATGATTTCTATACTGAGATCAGACACCAAATCCTTCTTTTAACAGCAGAAGACGATGAAGAACACGTAATGCCAAGCAAGATGAAGAAAATGCCTAATGGTTCTAAAGGTCCGTTCATGACACATTATAGTGAGTGGGCTGATCATCATTTATGGTGGTGGGAGAGTAATCATGATCGCGAAGCGACTTCCTCAGCTCCAGTATGGCTCATTAACTTGTGGAGGAGCCATGGAAGTGGTAGTGGCGGCACCGGCGTTTTTATTCCACATATTGTTAAGAATAGGAGAAAATATAAGCCGGCAAGGGGAGGGCAGAGTACTTTAGTTATGTAGTAGCATTCTTTGTCCAAAAAAAATTATAATAAAATTGAAAAATGGATTAAATATTGGGTAATTTTTTTGGTCTGAAAAATTCGTGTATACATTTTAAATTAGTAAATACATAGGAGTGCTTTCATATATCCCAATTGTGATCAGTTGTAGTAAAATGAGGTTGTATATCTTTATTACAAAATAAAATAAACACGTGAATACGAATTCCTAAAAAATGTTTTTAAGGGTAATAATTATTCAAGGATGTTTTCCGTTTCATATTATTTCCTCGAAATCGTTTTTTCTGAAACTAATAATTTAAAAATATTTTTTTCTTCTGATTTTTATATTTTTTATGCTTACATTTTTTAATTATAATTCAGCACGTGCTCGACACATGTTCCATTATATTTAATGGAAAAATTGAAATAGATGTGTCTGCGGTAACGGAGGTAAACTATGAGACTTTTTATATGAAAGAAAAACTAAGGATGTACATGGTAAAGAAATTCAAACATATGAATTTTGTAATGTAATTAACCATAATATAAATAATAATAATATATATTAACAAAAGATGATCAACTACTCCCTCCGTCCTCTTTTGTTGTGTACATTTGGTAGTTATCACGAGATTTAAGAAATAATGATAGTGTGAGAGAGAAAATAATATAGATGTAAGTGAGTGGAGAATCAAGTATGAAAGAGAGTGTTATGTGAGAGATAAAGTAGGAAAGAGAATTGCTCGAAATGGAAATAGGAAGAACAAGAAGGGACACCAAAAATAGAAATAGGAAGAATAAAAGAGGACAGAGGGAGTAATATAACATGGGCAATACATATACAATCAATATCTTTATTTAAAAATTATGTTGAATTATATGAACTGACTAAATCTCACATGCTTCGACAATGTTATAAATCAAACGTTTGATCTTCGAATAGTCCTCCACCTTGGAGTGTGCAATGGCCAAATTCTCTTCTATCCACTGCACATCTCTAAGACGACCCATGCCCATGTCCAGGCAGTGTTGCACATTTTGTTGGTAGCCAAGTGGCTCTGAAAGCAGTCCATAGCTTTAGGAAATGCAGTATGACAACAAGATCTTTAAAAACATCCTCTCTTTTTTTTTCTGCAAGGAAACCTCCCAGAATCTCACTGGATAGGTGATCCTTGGAACTTGCTAGTTTGGTCTTATAAAGATCCAAACGCTTACTTTCAGGTTCTTGGCGCGAAACGGAGTTTAAAGGCTTAAATGAAACTGCTGTGTTTTGTATGAGACGACAGCGCCAGGCTGCTTAGAAAAGCAGACCTACAAAGTTTCAACAATTTTAAACTGGACCCTGAAAAATAATAAAAACACAAAAACAACCCTAGCAATAATTACATAACTTGACATTAAAAATTGAGTAATTGCATAACCTCCGTGAACCTTCTTCTGGATTTTTGCTAGCTGGATCGATAAAGCCGACGACAGACTGGTCGGCAGCTTGAGGTCAGAAACTCGGGGTCAAGTTGTAATTTATATTGCTTAGAAAAAGAATTAGAAAAACCTCTCAACCTCTCCTTTCCTCTCCCTTGAAGCTCTAGCTACAAGCGCATATTCTCCGGGGTGGAGAAACCTCTCCTACGCTGAGGGTGGTTTCTCTTCTTCTACCCCTAGGAGTTCATTTCGTTAGTCCCTTCTTGCATTTTCACATGTATTTTCTCTAAGACTATTTTCTTATCATAGCTTTGTATTTTCTCTAAGATTCATTCTTATGAAAGCTTTGTATCCCCTCTAGGATTCATTCTTATGAGTGATTGCTTTTTTCATTGTTTTTTAGTGTTATTTGGTTTAACCGTCGTCCATGACCCATTCGCCGAAGCCTGCTGTTGTCCCGGTTTGTTGACGAGGTCTCGGGCAATTTCTCGCCACGCTGCACCTGCGGTTGGGGCTCTAAACTTCTGCGGACATTGCGTTTTGTACATGTGTGCAGCTTGGAATGAAGCTGAGTCGTTGGGTTTGAAGTCGACCTGTAGGCGCTGGTGTGGCGACGTCTACGATAGGATGGATTGTGACCTCTTGGCCAGGGCTGACGGTCGCACTTCGGTGACGTGGATGCGAGGAAGTCTTTGAGTTGCGGGTCGCAAGGTTGTCTTGCTGCTCTTGCCGTCGGGGTCTTTTTTTTCTTTCTTGGATGTTGCGTTCTGAAGATGGCCTGTGCCGCTAGGCTGAAGCCATACCTTCCGGTGCTGGCGCAGTGATGGCGTAGACGAAGCTGGTGCATTGCGTAGCCGTGAAAGTCGAGCTTCAGTGCGGAAGGTGGCGCATGGCGGTGACGTTCGGACTTTGATGAGGAAGCCGATGAGTTGCAAAACGCGGCCCGGTGATGCTGTGGCGTAGCTGTCGATGGATCGCGGGTGGATGGGCGGCTGTTCGAGGTGGCATTTATGATATTTATTGCTCGGGTGAAATTCAAGTCGTCCTTTTAGGTTTTAGAAGAAATACACGGTGTATTTTTCCTGTTTTGGTTGTTGATGGTCGTATGTAATCTCGTGCTTGATTTGGATTTTAGGTACTAGATTATTTGACATCTTGTACAATTTTGTACCCGTGTAATCCATTATCGAGAAGAAAAAAAAGAGTTGTAATTTATATGTATAAATCAAACAAAAAAATGATGTCAATTAAGGTGTGATCTAGTGGTAAGAATTTTACATTGAAAGTATAGGGTCAAGGGTTCAAATTTCACGAATCTTTGAATGAGGATATGAGTGAAATCTCTTTAAAAGAGGGGAAAAAAGAAAACTTAAAAAAAATGGTATATAAAAAACTCCCCCATATATCCGCCATAGAAATGAGTCCGGCCGGGATAATGATTACAATGGAAAGGCGGATAACGAGATAATTTAATTATTATTTTCAGTTTTTCATAAGAATTTTAAATTATAATTTTAAAAAATCAGTAGTAGCCTAAATGACTAAGGCTCTGTTCTTTTGACATTAATTTAATTTCAGTTCAGTTCAGTTTAGTAGCTAAACATTCACTATTTTTTAAATTATTTAAAAAGTGTAATAAGACTTGAAACTATGAGACAAACTTAAGACGCATTCACTATTGTCAAAACTATTTTTTAAAATTAAAAATAATATGCAAATGTAATTAATTAATTAATTTTAAAATTCCTGTTCAGTTCAGTTCAGTTCAATTCAGTTCAGTTCAGTTTCAGTTCAGTGCAAAAGAACAACCTAAATGAGCTAATGAGTTTCAAATCCAATTACAATTATTTTCAAATTAATTTTTTTTCAAGCGGCTCGCGAGATGATAAGAAAGTCCGCGACGACCATCGGCGACTGATTGTGCACGTGCTAGTGCTAATGCTGATTGCCGGCGTAAATGGAGTTGGACTTCTTCCTTCCACCTTTCTCTAATAGCATGATTCGTAGTCAAGCAGCTCACGCTGTCCTTTTCCGTGGCATTGGCGTACCGTTTTCACCATTCTCGCCCAAATTTGGATCTTCGATTTCTGCTCGTTGCGTGTCGCAGAATCATAAAATTAGCGTCTTGGAGTCGGGGTTGGTTGTGGATGGAAGTGGTTATGGTGTAGGAGGAGTGTTTAGAAGTAAGAGGGTGCGGGAGTTTGTGTATGCAGATTCTGGTGATGATGCGATTGAGAGAAAGTTGGTGCCTTTGAATGCGGATAAGATGGTTTTGGATGGGAGGGGTGTGGTTGGGTTGGAGGAAGGAGATGTTGAGAGAAGGAGGAGGTTGTTGATAAGGTATTCCGAGTTGCTGAAAGTTTGTGGTGCGGTCAAGGATATGAGAGGTGGGATGGGGATTCATGGGCAGGTGATGGTTAGTGGATTGGAGCCGGATGCACATTTGTGGATTTCCATTTTGAATTTGTATGCGAAATGTGGGAGTTTGAAGTATGCCCGTCAACTGTTTGATGAAATGCCTGTGAAGGATGTTGTGTCTTGGACTACCTTGATTTCTGGGTTTGTGAGTCAAGGGTGTGGAAGTGAGGGGGTGGAGTTGTTTTGTGAAATGAGGAGGGAAGGATTTATGCCAAATAAGTTTACCTTGCCGACGGTTTTGAAGGGGTGTTCATTGTGTTTAGAGCTCCAGTTGGGGAAACAGGTGCATGGATACGTGATTAAAATTGGCGTTGGTTCTGATTTGTTTGTTGGGTCTGCGCTGGTTGACATGTATGCTAAATGTGGGGAGTTGGAGTTTGCAGAGAGATTGTTCTTTTCTATGCCCCAAAAGAATGCTGTCTCGTGGAATTCATTGCTTAATGGGTATGCACAGGCAGGATGCGGGGGGCATGTGTTTGGTCTTTTCTCGCAAATGGCGGAGTCTGACATCAAATTCAGTTCATTCACTCTTTCTACCGTTCTCAAAGGTTGTGCCAGCACTCAGAATTTGAGGGGAGGGCAGGCTATTCATTCAATGGCTATCAAAATGGAACGAGATATCGATGAATTTATTAACTGCAGCCTTGTTGACATGTATTCTAAATGTGTTATGGCAGATGATGCGTTGAAAGTTTTTATGGGTATAGAAAATCCCGATACGGTCACATGGAGTGCAATTATCACTTGCCTTGAACAGCAAGGAAAATGTCACCAAGCACTGAACTTATTTAGCCTCATGAGGCAAAATGGCGCGCAACCAAACGATTATACTCTTGCTAGTGTCGTTAGTGCGTCCACTGATATTGGTGTTCAACGTCTCGGTGAGAGTATACATGCATTGATAAGCAAAAGTGGTTATGAATTTCATAATCCTGTTGGAAATGCCTTGGTATCCATGTACATGAAATTTGGGGATGTTCAAAATGGTTCATGCGCATTTGAGTTAATGACAGATAGAGATTTAGTTTCGTGGAACTCTCTTTTGTCTGGGTATCATGATGAGGATAATGGGGATCATGGGCCCCAAATTTTTAACAAAGTTCTCGTGGAAGGTCTTATACCGAACATGTATACATTTATAGGCGTTTTAAGGTCTTGTTCTAGCCTAGCAGATACAAATTTTGGGAGACAAGTGCATGCACACATCGTGAAGAACAAGGCGAATGACAATGATTTTGTTGGAACAGCATTGGTTGATATGTATGCCAAAAACAATTCCTTAGAGGATGCAGAATTTGTCTTCCATAGATTAAATAGGAAGGACTTATTCAGTTGGACGGCAATTATTGCAGCTTGTGTTAGATCTAATCAAGCTGAGAAAGCTGTTAAATATTTCAAAAGAATGCAGCAAGATGGCATGAAACCTAATGAATTCACTCTCGCCAGTAGTTTGAGTGCTTGTTCTGACATTGCATTTGTAGAAACTGGACAGCAAGTGCATTCCATGGCTATCAAAAGCGGCCACTCTGACGACTTGTTTGTGGCAGGCTCACTTGTTGATATGTATGGAAAATGTGGTTGTATAAATGAAGCAGTAGCAGTATTTAATAGTCAGTTTATGCGTGATACTGTTCTGTGGAACACTGTAATTTGTGGATATGCTCAACATGGTTTAGAAATGAAGGCTCTTGAGGCATTTCAAAGCATGCTAGCTGAAAATGGGATACCCGATGAAGTCACATTTGTAGGAGTTCTTTCAGCATGCAGCCGAGTTGGTTTGGTTCGAGAAGGTAAAAGGCTATTTAATGACTTGGGCTCTATATATGGTATTTCTCCAACGATTGAGCACTATGCTTGCATGGTTGATATTTTGGGCCGCGCTGGTAGATTTGCGGAAGTTCAAGAATTCATTGAGGAGAAGAAGCTCAACTCAAGCTCCATCATTTGGGAGACTGTTCTTGGAGCCTGTCATTTGCATGGAAATCTTGAGCTAGGAAGAATAGCGGCGGAAAATCTTTTCCAGCTTGTACCTGAGATGGAGTCCTCTTATATATTGTTATCAAACATATATGCGTCAAAAGGAATGTGGGATGATGTTAGAGACCTGAGAGCACTAATGTCCAGTCGGGGTATTAAAAAAGAACCTGGGTGTAGCTGGGTCGAGGAAGACGGGGAGGTTCATATTTTTGTCTCTCAAGATGCTTCTCATCCAAAGATTCGGGAAATATGCTTGAATTTGGAGGAACTAAGTAAGAAGTTAACTTTGGCTGGCTACATTCCCAAGATAAAGCACGTGCTTCATAATGTCACAGATAATGAGAAGAAAGAGAACCTTATGCATCACAGTGAAAGGCTTGCTCTCTCGTTCCTCCTCATAAGTGCCAAGCCTCGAAAAGCAATTCGGATATACAAAAATCTACGTATATGTGGGGACTGCCATGAGTTCATGAAGCATTTTTCAAGCCTGGATAGAAAGGAGATTATTGTCCGGGACGTCAAACAGTTTCACCATTTCAAAGATGGTACTTGTTCCTGTCAGGATTATTGGTGACCTTGATAGAACCCTTAAGCACTTACAAGTTGCAAGTTTATGCAACAGCTTCCACTTCTTGAGCCACTATCCCCGGTAAAACTGACACTGCAGGGAACCAGGTACATTTTTAATATATGTTCTATTTACAAAGCACAATGTTACTGGGTTTGACTGCATGAGCACATGAAATTTGCTTTTTTAAGTGATGAGCCTTGGACACTGTCACACTGATACCAGTAGATATTGTTTAAGTTCTTGTTATTTTTATTGGCTGATGAAAGTTAGCATATAGAAGCGAGATGAAAATGGATATGTCATTAGATGCCAGATATTACATATTTTATAGCAGTTTATGAAATTTGTGCAACGTGTCGTTCATGTGAGGTGCTTGAAATATTCAACAATTTAGTCGCTAAAGCATCAGTTTTAGTTTTTACTGCTAGGAATCACTACGGTAGCTTGGTAATAACATTACTACTGTAATCTTGTAGGTATCTTTAATGAATTACATATTACCTTGTTGTGGTGCAGGACTATACCCAAATAAATATGTATATGTATGTGATGCTTTCTGAACTGTGGAAGACAGAATCCATCATGTTGCAATCTCATTGTTCCCGCCAAACATCAAACAAGTGATTGTTGTTCCTGCCCAAAATACGTATCTGTATTTGATGTTTTGGTATGTTTTCATTAATCACTTATAAACAAGCATTTTTAGTCTATATGCGTAAACAATCCCTATCCATGATAAAATCATATAATTTCACATTGTATCCTTTTTTCTCATTTCAGTGCATTGGACATAGAATATGAGATTTCATTGCATCACTATGTGTGAATCCTCATAATTTGGACTTTGGATTTAATTTTTGCAGAAGGCTTTGGCACAAGGCATTACGAAACTTATGGTTCACATCTGCCTTGTCACGCGTTTACTCACACTAATATTACTGACGTGCCTCCATTTTGAGTTCTAAACACAGACATCTACAGATTTAGAACTGTCTCCTAATATTTGGGACAATTTCCATAGCTCCCTGTTCACAAATCAGCAGGATATGACAGGTTCAAATCGATGTCCGCGTAGCCACATTTTGAAGTTTTAGCCGTTTCTTATCCGCAACACAATTCAGTGTTTCTGGTTAATGCAGCGTTTAGTGGCCATCCCGCCGTTTTCAGCCAGGTGATCCAACCTGATTTGGCTGGTGAATTCTGTACATAATCCTGGTGCAGTCACAGATATTTGACGTGAACACTATTTTGCATGCCATACCCTTGAGTCGAGCAAATTTGTTCTCTGCTTTGGGCCACTGAGGCCTTGACCGTCTCTTGAAGTGCTTAGGAGAAAATCAACTCAGTATTCAAGAAGACAAAATGGATGGATATGACTTATGAGTGGGCGAATCTGGAAAAAGGGATCTGCTGAGAGGTAACTGATATCTTTAGTTGATGTTGTTATATACTTTAGGTTGTTAAGTTGTTTATCTATTCTGCTATTGTCTTGATCTGGCCTTTGTTCCAGCTTTTTTTTTGTTCCTCCGGTTGTTGATAGCCATACGTTTTGTGTTGTTGGTGTAGTTACTTCTGTGCATACTCTTTTTATAAAAATTTGGTGGCCAAACAAATAGCAAAAATCTTGTCAGTTTTGGTTATTAGGCGTCACAGGGCGGAAAGCCAAACAGGATGGATCAAGAGGGTCCTTTGCATGTAACGTGTCAGATACGTTTGAAAGTCAAACCCAAATAGAACATTTTGAAATGGGACACAAACACATGGAAGCCTAGAATTTTCAATTAAGAACCCAATGGACTGATACAGCTGCTCGGTTGATTGTGCGTAGCGTGACTGAGTGCTGCTACTACTACGCCATCAACTAATGCAGGTATATTCCAGCTGCACCATGTAGACTGATCCAGAACGAGACGACTCAGTGGCCCGAGAGCACTTCTCATTAAAGATCATATGATATGCGCAAAACTGGCAACATCATGAAACTAGAACATAGAGTACGCTACACTGTGCAGAGACGCAAGGTAAACACTGCATTAATAAGAACACTACAAATAAAATTCATATTTGAATTTCTGGTCATTCTGAACATATTTCAGCATGTCCAACGAGCTGCAGAAATCCCCACAAAATGAGGATGCCAAAACACGACGAGACTCGGATGCATACTGCAGACTCTTGTCCCCCAAAAAAATTATGAATATACTGGAATAACCCAACATTAGGAAGAATAACAAGAACAGGTACGCTTACATTGTTAAACTTGCATCTTTCATATCATTTATGGCTCACCTGTTCCACATTATTAACTAGTGAGGAACCAGAAGCTCAATGGTAATTTATATCCTTTAAAAACAGTACAATACAACTTAGGCAATTTATGGCCACTTTAAACTGATGCCATAGGATCTATTCAGGTTCAGGTTATGCAGCATGATGTCCAAATGCAAATCAGAAAACATCCAAACATTACTAAATGACTAGCGAATATACAAATGTGATGTACTATAATGCAAATATGTAAGCATTAACGCGTTGAGACTACTGAATAAAAATGTTACTTACTGCAGATTTACAGACTGAAATTCCATGTTACATACAAACATATACATCAAAAAGCGGAAATCCGTGTTCGTAACTAGATCATGCTATACATAATAAATTCCAGGTTGAGTAGATTGAATTACAATATCAAAAAAACGAGCATGAAATTGCACTAGCAAAAACAGTCTGATTGATCACAAATGTGTTGTTACAATAACAGACAATGCCTTGTTTCCACCATTGTACAGAAGAATGAAGAAGACCCCAACCTAAAAGTTACAATTACTCCTAAGATAAAAGTCCCCGTAGACGTTGCTTTTCAAATGCTATAAAGGATAAGGCTCGTATCCTCTCGGAGATAATAGCACCCCTTTCACTCCAAAAGGTACATGCTGACCTTGGGCTGTATCAGTCCATGATCACATCCTTAAGCTAACAAGATGAGCCCAGATCAGATCCCAAGCTGGTACAATGATCAGTCTAAAAATTCAAGTATAACCCTGATTTCTGAATCTGTTTGTGTTTTTCTTTTTTGTAAAATGTCTGTTAAATTTCGATTCACACAATCATACAATTAAATTTCGAATGTAATTGTATGATTGTAACTAATAAAAGCAAAGACCGGTTACTGATTGTTTCTGTTCTTATTGACAAAAGCATTGCATAGACTTAACAACAATGTCCGATGAAAGTTCATAAACAAAACTTACATTTCCCAACAAAGACTCTGAAGTACCAGCATCATCATCATCGGCTGAGTTTATATAATGCACACACGGTTGTAGTTAGGACCAACACAAGCTGATAGTTGGTTATTTGTTGATAAAAGGTATCATGATGGACGCTGCTGCATCCTTGGATAGACATTCTTATTTTCTTTGCCTACCAGCCTCTTTTTGTCAGAAAATCACGTGTTCGCTTCCTCATTCTAGTGAAAACGATGACTACGCAAGCCAGGACCCATGGAGGGAAGTTTAAGTTCAAGCCGATTCCATCGAAGCTCTGAAACCATTGAGGTTTCTCCTTCATTGCCAGTCCTATAATGACAGTTATTAGGGCAACTCCGATTAGAATTTTAGTCACCGGCTTTAGTAGCGAGTCCTGTGAATCAGCAGAACAAAGTTAATAGTGCATTTTAACTCCTTTTTCTGGAATACTTTGAGCTATATGATATATGTAATGTAAATCTAAAGTCTACCCTGCCCAAAGTAATATAAATAATCATCTATTTCTCATTAGCTTAGCTCATCAACAACTACTCTATACACTGAAGAGTTGGATCAAACTTATGAAGAGTACAAAAATGTAGTTAAAGATGAAATAACGGGAACTCTACACACGTCAACAGATTGTCAAAGAATGGTACTAGCCTAATTACATGCCGGATCTCCTATTATAATTCAAACTGAGTTTCAATATCCAACCAATGCATCAACGATATTAATCAATCACTTCTAAGTACTATGACAAGCATCATAAGCTAATTCATGATATTAAATGTGTTGGCACCATGGAACTACTGCGAAGGTACACTTCAACCCATTTTAGGGCCAACAACCATCCCAGCACAAACAAAGCATGACCTGGTCCTTCTAAAACATGCATAAATGAATCTCAGCTTTGAAATCTATGGTTACGGGTTTCCTTGTAATCAACCACGTGACTGAAAATATCATATCTTCTGTTTTGTACAATAGCCAACTACTGTACTTCCAAGTTCCAACCAATATGAATCAGTCATATTACTCCAACAAAATCTCGGGCATCAGAACGAAAGCCTATATCCACATAATAGTTTGTAAAGCCAAAGTGCACTCTTTGTGTGGCTAACATCTGTATCCAGGTTAACAATCAAGTTCTACACACATCAGACGGACCATTTTCTTCCAAAACATGTAATGACTGTTTTTTCCCGTCAACCCTTCTTAAGCGTACCGACACTTAAAAACGAAACCTGCAAATTTCTTATATTGTCACCCAGTTGAACTCATAACTCCATATATTACCTAAATTCATATTGTCAGTTCTATCAAATTTAAAATGCTTTTCTACAAGAGAGAAAGACTTTCTACCGTAAAATACACACAAGAAATCGAAATAAATATACCTTCGGTTCGCCATCGATGAAAACAGTGGCGCCATCCTTATAAGTCAGGATGGATCTCCCATTCTTCCTATTAAACCGAATAGGCACACCTCTACCATTCTCCGGACTGAACGCAAACACGTATTTGAATCCATACTTGTCCAGAATATCACGCACTTCGAGCTGGTCTTGATCCCAGCCAGCTAGGTCAACGTTGAACACATCGATTGGACCTTTTCCTTGTTTGTACAGATGGATCTCTACTTGCGGTACCTTGGTTGTGAGTTTCCTCTGCTTCGGTTCTGATTCTGATTGCGTCGTCGTGGATTCCGGTGAGAGAAGTGGGACGGCGGCTGCATCTTCGATCTCTCCTCTTCCGTCCATCTTCGTCAACGTCGATTACGATTCAGGGAGAGAGGGGGAAGGAGGGATTGCTACAAAGTTGCAGTTGCTTCGACCACAAACGACGCCGTTTTAAGAACAAGTTGATTTTTTGTTTCCTTCGATTTTCGGAACAAATGCAATGTGGACAGATTTCACAATAACTAAAGCAGTTAGAGGAAAACAATAAGGTTGCATATCATGTATATCCCTTCTCGAATCCGATCCGTGCACCCGTATTATTGGGTGCATCAAAATTTTTCATATTTTTGGATATATTCGGTTTAAAATCTAAATTCGATACAAACTAGAGAATTGTAGGTCTTTGAATCAGTTCTTATTAATAAAGGTGCAGCCAGTGGCTACACCGAACAAATAAATTGATATTTTTTTGCTTAGGGGCTTGTTGGAAATACATAAATTGTCCGTTGAAAACGTTATATAAATCGTTAGAAACCTGATTCAAAAAACTATAATTCTCTAGTTTATGTCAAATTCAAATTTTGAGGCGAAAATATTCGAAAATAGGAGAAAAGTTTCGGTGCACCGAGTGGTGTGGGTGCACCGGATCAGAATGCGTATATTGTATTGTATTTGTATGCAAACATTAGGAAAGTAGAATACATGTAAACTGTTCCATTGAAAGTTTCGCCTTTACTATATATATATCTGGGCATATTAAAGGGACTGGACCCCGAGAGTTTGATAGATATGTAACAACAATTCGTTAGCAGATAAGAGGGCTCAATTCCTCTTCCATAGTGAAGTGATGATCGCTTGTGACGTGAAGGTGATTTGCGTAAGTATTTGGTTCGAATACGAGGATTCTGGCATTCCAGTTCAGTCCGTGTGAATCGTCCCTTATCTTATTTCAGTCAGCGAGATCAGATATTCCAATTCACCACAAAGTTTTATGCTTTAGCTTAGTTTATTTGAGTTTGTAATCAAGATTGTCCATTTACCCATGCGTTTTCAAAGATCATTTTCACCGATGTCATTCTCAACCTGAATTTGCATGGCCAACAGAAAACTTGCCTCAATCGCCAGAAATCACCAGATACATCATACATTTGATTGTGGTCGTATCACATTTACAACATCCAACTAGAAAAGTAAGTTGATATTGGTGTCATATCAAATGGACATGCTAAAATCAACTAAAACAATCGTTGATTATAGATATTTTTCTTACAAAGATGCTTGCTCCAAATGTACGTATTTTCATAATAATACTTGGATTTAATTGTTGATGGGTAAAGAGCTACTATTTGTTAATTAAACATGGACCATCTTGATCGATATACCTTCTGCAATTTCCATGACATAACTTTCATGACGTTAATGCGTATAGTTATAAAAGTAATACTCATTTCGTCCTCTTATTACGGTGTACTTTTTCATTCTTTATATTTCTAAAATGAATATATTCTCTCATACTTTATTATCTCACATTTTATACTCTTTCACACTATATTTTCTAGGATAATTTCCCTAGCGGTCCCCGAGATTTTGCATATTAGCAATTTCAATCTCTGCGTTTTGAAAAATAGTCATCCTGATCCCTGTTGTACACAAAATATTAGTCATCCTGGTCCCTGAAAAATGTACGGCAGAGACCATGATGACTATTTTCTAAAACGCAGGAACCGGGATTGCTAATATGACAAACTTCGGGGACCACTAGGAAAATTATCCTATTTTCTACTCAGATTGTTTTTTCTCCCTCACATTTCATTATTTCTTAAACCTCATGCTACAAAAAGCAAACAAGAAGCACAAAGACGGACATAGGGAGTAGTCTAGACTGGAAGTATACAAATTTCATAGATTGTATCATCCCTGTGCTTTAGAAGCTAAAATTTGATTGTCGTCCACTGTGTCTCTACACACTTCTATGTTTTCCCAACGAACCAAGCTGATGAACTTGATATTCACATCGGCAATCCATATAGAAAATCCTAGCTGAAAAATACAATTAAGGTGAATGTGTTTATAGTTCTCATAATGCCTGATAAATTTAGAGGTTTTTTGTACGTTAGATTTTATAATTGATTGCTATCATGTTTTCATAATAAACACGTTATATACTCCCTTTGGGGCTCTCCTAGAGCTTTTTTTTGCAGACTATACCACTAAATTACTCCCTCCGTCCTCTTTTATTCTGTACATTTGGGACTTGGGCACAGTTTTTAATGTATATTAAGGTGTTATGAGTGTTGTGAGTGTGAGAGTGTTGTGAGTGTGAGAGAGGTGTTGGGAGTGTGAGAGAGAAAAAGTAGGAAAATAAATAGTAATAAAGTAAGAAAGAGAGTGTATTGAGAGAAAAAAATAATTATGTGAGTGATAGAATAATGTAAAAGTAAAAAAATGAATAGTAATAAAGTAAGAAAGAGAGTGTATTGAGATAAAAAATATGAGAAATAATTACTATAAAAGGAAAC
>JAWWMW010001764.1:32623-46236 GCA_035048345.1 Echeveria elegans | reverse complement strand
AAACATGAAAAATGTCATTATTGGGAGGGAGCATATTCTTTCTGGTCAGCTCCACCTCCCATGACCATTTTTTATGATCAAATTGTTCATTGGTTCATGCACTTATAATCCTAAATTATCACGAAAATCAAACTGAAACGAAATCTCTCATCAAATTAAATTTAGATTAGATTAGAGTATGCAACAACATTTGACTGCCCATCAGGGGGTTGTTTCCAAATGATTACATCTGTGTATTAAGAATAAAATGTTTCCAAATGCTCTATATAACCCTTTAAGTACTTGGACCAAGCCAGCAGATTTCCCAGTAATCAACCAAGCCTACTCAGGTGGAAAAAGCAAGTATATCTACGCTGCAACGTCATCAGTGTATCGCCATGCACTACCATTTTCCAATTCGACACTGTAGTCAAGGTGAACTCAGAGGATACGTCAACATCGGCATGGTTTGCTGCAAATCGTTGTAGAGGTGAGAAATCATTTTACTGACCTATTCTAAATCCTGACTGCGTCATGTTTTCATTCATACGGGTGAGACATATTGTTGTTGTACTTGTGTGCTGCAGTACCCATTTCTCATACAGAAGTGCTTTCTTGTAATCTTGGATGCAAATAAGATAGCAGAAGCTGATCAGTTGGTAGCTAGACTTGAAGTCCTAAAAGACTTCAATTTTCTGCTGGGATTTCATGGTTTTTGGGCGAATCAAGTGTCGCTGGAAAATCCAGAACGCCCAAACTGTTGTAAAATTCATGCTTCTGTGTTAAACAAGTCTACAAACTATAACGTCAGCAACTTTCATTCGTAATGAAACGACGCGCTGGCCAGAACCAAGAACAATGTTGTTACTCTCAAGCAGACCTGAAATTCACGTAAGACTGTGGAAGTGCTCAGCTGCTCGTACAGCACTCATGCTGATGAATTCATATCAAGCATTTAAGACACATCAAGCTGCTGCCAAAGGAGATCCAAGTAATCAGGCATCTGCTGCAGATTGATATGAAAAGGCTGATGGTGATGTTAGTCACTCTTTCCAGTCATACGGCGCACGCTCTACAATTAGATAATCATCACGAATGTCCTTCACAACTCGTATTTCGTCGTCTAAATATAAAGTGTCAAACCTGCAAGTAAAATAAACTGGTTAACTGAAAGTCTTCTGAACAAAGAATTTACATACATCAAAATAAAAATCCTGGGAATGTTAATCCTTCCGAAACTCGAAAAGTTTCTAGCAAACAAAATGCTAACGCGTGATATGATTATTTAGTGGTGCGCAGATTTGGGTCACAGTCTGTATTTCACATTGAAGCTAAAATTTACATTAGAACTGCTTCCACAGTGTCACTTCTACCAAAACAGCAGCTTCATTCGCTTGTTGGAAGTGGAACCCTCTTTCCGTTATAACCACCAGACTAACTATATGGGCAAGATACTCTAACTGAATCACCAGGTTATTCAATTTGGCCCTGCAGCAAGCGAGTTTGCCTGCGTGTCCATGTCAAACAGGACTATAACAGACCCTTAGGGATCAACCACTAAAACAGTGCTGAAGCAACGCCAACGAACATAATAGAGTTAATCAACTGGGTACCTCCAAAAGTCCATGTTAAAATCAGACCTCAATGTATAATTCAAATTCCATACCAGAACCAGATGAACAAAAGCAGCTCCAAAATTATATTAATAGACACTGGAAAGCTTAGAACATGACATTAAAGTTTCAACTTACCAACCCTGTCCAAATGGCGGCAGCGGAACCTCCCAACCCTTTCCTCTTAAGACGGCACTCGTAAATCTAAACAAGTGAAACCACAAGAAAGCAGCAAAATAAGAGCATCAACTTCAAGAAAAAAAAGGAAGCTACCAATTAACATAAGCACCTGAAGTTGACCCTCTGAGCTGAAGCGATCTCAATAGTTGACCTCACGAAAAAAACACCATCTGGAGGAAACGTGATGACATTGTTGAGAATACCCTTTTGAACATCAATTACCTGCAGCACATCTCCTGTTTTCGTCCCAAAAAGCCCAGCCTTTTCTATTATAAACAACTGCTCTTTCTCAGTCGTCCACAGCAAACGCCAAGTAGCAGAAAGTGAATCTCCAGTCGTCACAGTTCCTTTACCTAGTTCAGAAACTTCATCAATCGCCGCGATTATCTCCGATCGCATTGCTGCATTTTTCAGTGTTTTAACTCCGCGTTCCTCATCGGAGATGAGAGCAAGCAGGCGTTGCTTTGGAGAAGTCACCGCAGTGGAGCAAATAACATATAATGGCCGCCATCTGTAGTTGCTAGGCTTCCCTTTTGAGTTTAGAAGGGTAAGACTATTGGATGGGACGAGGAGAGGTTTCGCCATTGTTGTTGTCGCCTAAAATGATGACCGTTGAATTTTTTTTTAGGGATAAGCCCTTTGGGCTTCATGACACGTGTAATTCATTTTGGGATCAGTTAACTGGATGCAACTGCAAAATAGATCTTGTTAGTTAAAAGTGGGGCTTTTACTATAAAAGGTGTGAAACCACCAAGTCCAGCATCTGTTGTCTATGACGTTTCAGAAACTAGTTCTTGCTCCCAATATAGGAGGCATGCAATTTAGGCGGCCTCTTTGCGGACAAAGTATGGTTCCGCTAGCATTACCCATTACATGGAGGATGGCAACAAATGCAATGAAACCTATGCTCATGATAAGAACAACATTTGGGGAAATCTTCAACCCGGAGGCGTCATCTGTGTAAAACTGAAGCATGGTTCCGCTAGCATTTCCCACCCAGCGGTTGACCGTCTTCTATGCATCCCTGCAGCAGCAGCTGCGCTACCCCTTGGAGGAGCTCCTCCACTTTGAGCCATCTGCATTTAAATTGACAAAAAAAAAACATGATTAGGGTCACGCCAAAGAAAAAAAATGAAAATTTGTAAAACTTCAAAAGACAAGACCTCGTACAACGCCTGTATTACATACAAATGATTGAAAGATGATGCATTCATGCATAGTACAAGAAGTAACCAAACCATGAGAAAGAATACAGAGAAACCATAATACTAATTCACAATGTACTCTAGAGTCCAATGTTTGAAAATTCATTGATCTAGAAGCTAACGTCCAGACTCTGAATATCAATTAAAAAACTGAGTCCTAAAGTTTAACCAGGTTATACTACTAAAAAGGATCAAAGGAAGACCTGAATCTGGTTCTGAATTGAAGTTGTTTCTGCACTTTAAAGTCATGCCCAAATACGCATTGCTTTTTGAGTTTTCAATCAGTTTCATGAGGAATACTAGGGGTGAGCAAGATCCGGCCCGACCCGGTCCGATGAGCTTTGGACACGGGTCTGCTTATGGAATACAAGTATTTGGACGGGTTCGGGTTTGGGCTCGGGCCGCCCGACCCGAAGACCCGAGACTAAATTTTTTTTTAATTACCCATCCCAGATTCGAACCATCGTCACTCGAGTTCATTTAGAACGAACAAGCTTACCAATAGGCTACTCTAATTACTTGTTCACATTTCCTTATAACTTAGTATGAACAATATGTAGTCTTTCTAGAATTTTAAAGACCCTAATTAGTCGACACTCGACTCGACAAAAGACAACCGATTCCCAGTTCCAATTCCGACAATCGACACTCGATTTCGAGTTTTCGACAGTCGACAATCGATTCCGCCGAGCGTAGGTCGCCAGGTCCGCCAACCTTCAGATCTTCAGATCCCGTCGTCGCACCCTCAGATCTTCAGATTCCTGGAATACAACCACAGCCGTAAACATACACAAAGAAAGTCTCAGTCAGAAACTCAAACAACTGCGGAAAACTTTCCCTTTCCTTTTTTGGCATCCCAAAATATACTTCTCATTTTCTTGAATGGAATGTTTTCTATCTCACAAACACATTATCTCTCCAATCTATTTACTTTTCACTCATTATCTTACATACTTTTATCTTCATAACTTCTTTTTTTCTTAAAATTTGTGTCCAAACCCAAATGAGCAAAATTTATAAGAGAAAAGCAGGAAAATCCTACTCAGAAATCCAATCATCTGAAATTCAGAAACACGCATGATCCTAATGATCTATTCGATCTACACTCTCACGGATCTGTCACTGTCACAAACCTTTATTTTCTTTATAATTAAAAAAAAATCGGAAAACACATTCCCTGATATGGAGAAAAATCACATCATCGAAAATGAATCCTTCTTCACCTTAATCGAGATCGGATGAGTTGAGAGTCTGCGAAACTGTACCCTCCCTCCCCCTCGGGCCGTTGTCGTTGAGTATATATTTAGCCGCTCCGATTGAACCGATCACAAGACTTGTAAGAGCCGGTGAGTAAGTTCGGTCTAATTGGAAAGTAGGATAGGATATAAGCCTGGCCCAAACGTTGCTAAGTGGGCTTTTGTTTAACAATTACTTGCCAGAGTTGACCCGTTCAATATTAACGGTGAGAGTCGGTTAGGATGAGAACCATTTTTAACGTAAGGATATGAGAATTATTAAAATTTCATGTTTTATAATCTCACAATAAAAATACAAACAATTAGAAAATTTTGTTTTCATTCATGCATTAAAAAATGTGTTCATTATGAACATAGTAGAAGAAATTTAATTGATTCTCAAATTTTCACGTTAATTTTGATTTAATTCGAAATCTTAATGGTGATCGAAAATAAAGGTCGTATAGTCAATCTTTTGTTGGACGTCTTTTAGTTGCACCACAAATAAGATCGTCCCATAAAAAAATTGTAGTTTTGGGGGATGGGTAATCATGGGGCAGTTGAGGTAAGAAAATACCGATTATGCTCTTGGTCATGGTACTAAGAGGTGAAAATACCGGTTAACAAAGTTTGTGACTTTACGACTTTCCTTACGATAACAGTATGGTTACCAAGTTCCTGTGGGTTAACGAAGTTTGCGACTTTATTTTGTTTACTGTTAACATTTACAGATCGTCCTATACGCTTTAGATCGCACCGCAGCGCACAGAGACCTACTGGACATAGTAGAGTAACCGTATGGTTTAAAAACTTTGATAATATATTTTTTATTTTGAATTAGCTAAAAATAAAGTTATTTGTTATCGCCGATCATAATATTTAATGTGTCTATTATAAAAATCATGGATGTTTGTAGTAAAAAAAAGTTAGGAAGATAAGTTCAACGATGGTCTGTGTCATAGATTGATAAATGATGATTTGTTAGTATTTGAACTGCCTCAAATATGTCCTATTCTAACCACGTGTGAAGGAGTTGCAGGCGGGTTGTCCGGATTGGGATATCACGCTACATGTGTCGAGCAAGGCATAGACACTGAAGAATACCAAGCTACATGTTTCATAGAATCATACAGTTCAACTCCCAAGAAAACGTCTCAAAACACGGCTCAAGTGTAGTGTACTTCCATTATTGTAGGTAACGGAAGCGCCTGCTTCACTGTGGTATACTACACATTGAAGCACGTATTAGATATATCGAACTCAAAACTTGTAAACTACTGAGCTTGGAATATATGGCTTCCAACATCCATGTTGTTTGCATAGAATATGTTCCTGAGCTCCACGTGCAATGGGCAATGGCTCTACTCTTGCTTATAGAAAACGATTTTGATGGTGCAGGTGATACTTTAGGACGAATTCGATCAGTCACGTTTTTTGTATATTGTACCGAAGGATTTTCCTAATTAAATCAGATTTGAAAAATATGCATAAACAAATCGTCTGCTGTTAGGGCGTATTTACTGATCTAATTAAACTGATTAATCCTTTTAATGCTATTTTTAAATCAAAATATATCAGCATTGTATAATCAACCGCGAGAGTACTTGAACTATTTAAACTTTAAATAATTAAAGGGATGATAATGAATTTGTTAAGTTTATAGTTTCAAGTTCACTTTACATATATCAGTTTGTGGGATTCTACATAGGAAGTTATATGAAATCGAGCATCATTGATTACACTACTTATTTTAAGGTTATAGAATATTGATCATACATTATTAAAAAAACATTATTGTGCATATTAAGAGAGTAATTACGTATAGAATGATCATACTAACCCGCATCAAAATTTTAAAATTTCAGATAAAAAAGTTGTTATGTGTAAGTGGCCAATAAAATTTAAATTCAGGTTCGTTGCCGCACAACAATGTCTCATGCCGTCGCAGAAAAAAAAAATCATTCAGAACAACAGGGTTTTGATGTGTTAACAAAAAATTAATGTGCGTTGACACTAAATAATGAAATTACTGGAGTACATAAAAAAGGGGCATTCACAAAGTTTATTCGATTCTATCTATTTCAATAATTTAGCATTCTCTATATATTATAACTTCTTTATATATTCTTTGATGCATCATATATCTTTACCACGTTTTCATGGACCAAAATTCTTTCTTCTTCATATATGCTCATTCTCCCTTCCTTTTTGCAACTCATCTATAAAAAAGTCTTCTAAGTCATCGTTACGATTTCATTGAGTTTTCAGATATACCACAGTTTGTACTATCTCTCTCTAGCTAACAGTCTTATCAGTTGAAAATGAGTCAGTGTGTTCCCAGCTGGGATAACAACCAATTCACCGACTTCTACAATGACCATCTCCATACTCCTAACCCTCCTGCAGATGCTTCTGCTGCCACGAAGCTAATATTCAGCCGCAATCTTGAATCCAGCGTCCCTATCTCAGCTCCTGAAGTTCCCAAGTACTGCTCATTCGAATCTTGTATGTACCGGATATTATCAAGACTTGGTGTAACCTAATATACAATTTTGGATGTTGTGTTTTAATAGCAGGTTGGATTATGAAGTGGCGGAACTGACATGGGAAAATGGGCAGCTAGCACTGCATGGGCTCGGTCAGCCACGGATCCCAACAAGGCTAGCGTCGACATCCGCACCTGCTAATGGCACGCTCGAGTCCGTAGTAAACCAAGCCACTTGTTTCTTCACTCCGACTTTTAACGACAAAACAATAGCTTGTTATCCACCAGGGGAAGACCTGGTCCCTTGGTTTAACCAACACGCTCCTGCTGCTGCCTCCGCCTCCATGACAATGGATGCACTTGTCCCACTATGCTCCAACACCAATAACAACAATCGTGTTATCACCTGCGAGGACTCCAACGGTGTGCCTGGAGGTGTAGGGGGTTTTACGCATGTGGGGTCATGTAGCACTAGGGAATGGACCTCTAGGTCTGAATATAGTGCTAACAGTAGTAAGCAACAAGTAACGCTGGATACTTTTACAGAGAGGGACCAAGGAACAGCCTTCACCTCTACTTCAATATGGTCGGCTGATAATACTAGCTCCGGGATGCTGTGCACAAAGCTCACGGGAGACGACCATGACTCTATTTGCCATAGCAGATCCACCATGGCAAGTCAATTAAAATTCAATTTCGGCGACATATTCATATATATGTTTTCTAGATCAGTACATTAAACCTAATTAAATAGTGTTTTATTAAAATACTTCACCCATGGTAATATTTGAATAGTATTGGTTATTCTAATTGCTGCACATAATCTGACAATCATCCACACGTACGTGTGGGATCGATAATCAGTACAACTGCTGGCATATGATCGGGAGTTCATATAATTCTCGAGAATTCAAGATGCTTAAAGTCCAATTAGGGTGTTATTATGTGATTCAACTTTTGAATGAAGTACTTTTGCTAATTAATGGCTACTACAGAAAGATGATGGAGGAAGTGGTGAAACCAAGAAGAAAGGATCTAGTTCAGTTAAAAGGAGTAGGGCAGCAGCCATCCATAACCAGTCTGAAAGAGTAAGCCCCTTCTCTTGTATATATACTCAGTTAGGTTGCACTTTGGAGATACATATTTGCCCATCCTGAGTAAATAAAACTTGAAGATGTTTTGATCCTTTTTTTTTATTTTGTTTATGGCAACTTGCAGAAAAGGAGGGACAAAATCAACCAGAGGATGAAGACGCTGCAGAAACTTGTACCAAACTCAAACAAGGTAAGCACACATGTTGAGCTTTAACTTAGCCTGTTAGTTTTGTCCACTATGTTGTTGTACTATCATGTAATCATTCAACAATCACATGGTCATAAATAGACAAGAAAGTAGGAATTGACATAGCAACTACTGTGATTATAACTGGTAGGGTTTGAGGTTTGATTACTTGTGTGTGAAAGGTGCTTTGAATGGATAAAATGGTCCTTGAGATGACCCTAAACGACACTTCCCGCCATTTTCTTTGGCTAGTGGGTATCTTTGACAAATTGTAAACAACCTTATCTTGTTATCACCCAAGTGTTTGCAACCGCATCAAACTTGGCTGTTGTTTGACATCAATAAATACTCTTTCTCTCTCTAATTTAATCCTTGAGGCCCCTCTCTTTCGGCTGATGTGTTGTTTGACTACGAGTTGATGTGTTGTATCTGGCTGGCGGCAAGGGTTTACTCTTGTTGCTTAAAGTGTTATGAGACCTAGGCACCTAGCTAACTATGTTTTGCATATTGGACATAAATGTATCACACATGCATGTAGAGGCAGAGAGTAGCACCACACAACAATGGAGACATTGTTGGTAGCTGTTTTATCAGACTCGTTAGGGGTTGTTTTCATTATTTGTGCAGACTGATAAAGCATCTATGCTGGATGAGGTGATAGAGTATTTAAAACAACTTCAAGCTCAAGTGACAATGATAAACAGAATGAACATGCACATGCCCCAGATGACTATGATGCCGATGACCCTCAGCCAACAGGCGCTTCAGATGTCAATGATGACACCGATGGGCGCGGCAGCAATGGGAATGGGTGGTATGTTGGACATGAATGCTGCGGCAGCCATGACTGCCGGTAGGGCTAACATGCCTGTTCCACCCCTTATGCACCCCACAGCTTTCATGCCCATGCAGCCTGTTTTTTGGGACCCGGCCCAATCGATGATAATGCATGACCCCATGTGCGCGTTCCTCGCTTGCCAGACTCAGGTCCGTTAACATCACAATCATCGATTTAATTCTTGCATGTTTGATATGGATAAGTTCCAGCCTTGCATGTGTGATCTGACTAATTTTGTTCCTTTTTGTTTCCAGCCTATGACAATGGACAGTTATCGAATGATGGCAAGCTGCATGTACCAGCAGATGCAACAAGCACAGCAGCTGACCCCAAATACAAAAAGCTAAAATGGGACCAGAATAGAGCGCTGGACCATTAATGATCACGTTTCTTGAGTTGAGACGAAGGAGGAGGAATAGCAAAACGACAGTAGAATGAGTCATTTGAAAGGAATAGCTTTCATTCCATCGCATGGCAGACCAAAGTCCACAAGTTTGCATGGCTCTTCTTTGTAACTTGATATTTTGTGAGATTGTCTCTTTTTTACTGCTGCATGTATATATGCGCAAAATATATAGAAAGCAATACGAAGATACAGATGATACAAATAAGTTTGAATTAATTTATATAGTTTTAAAATGGTTATAGCATGGTATACCTGGTACCATAGAAATTTGGTCTAGAGTGGTGAACAGGACTAGCCCTCGTGTTTTGTTTCTTTTTGTTTCTTGGCGGTTTTCTCCTGACCCGCTTTATCAACAAAAAAATAAAATTGAAATGGTAAAGACATGTTCCAATAACATGTTTCATTTGTTAAAAAATTTAGGCCCATTAAATTTGTTAAAGACAACTGAATGAGAAATGCATACAGCTAATCATAAGGGTTCCAAACTTAAACATTCATTCCAAAATCAAATGTCAAAAGAAATTTAGGTTAATTAAATTAATTAACCTTCATTTTTTTTATAAAATTAATTAAATTTTTTATTGTTATATAACATTTTAGAATCATAAAGTTATTTTATGTTATATTCGAAATATTATAGAAAAATTAAACATAATATTTTATGTGGATAGATGATTCCGACATTCAAACAACAAACGATATGAATGATTGATTTTCATTTTTATTTACTTTTTCTTTAAACGTAGAACTGTTTTAGAGTCAATAATATTTGAGAGTTTTCTATCTTTCCACATTTCTCGTAACTTCATAGCATTAGTAGCTTCACATTTCATCAGTTCATAGGAATCGTTTATAAATATATACATATAATTAATCAACATTTGGATTAAGAGAAAATGGCTTAAATTAATTATGATTTTGGTATTTAATCTTATTTATAAATGTTGTTATAAAGCAAAAATCATGTCGGATTCATTAATCACTTAAAAGAGTTCTGAATAACTAGTATTATTGCACAATCCAATTTGTGTTAATAATTTATTTTAATAAAATTATAATTACTAATAAAGAGATTATTTATTTTAATTAATTTTAATAATAATAATTAATTTTAATAAAATTAGTTTATTTTATTTTAAATTATGCTAATTATTGATGTTGAGTGTAATTTAATTCTCAATAATGAATATTTTTTGTAAGAAAATTATTGTTAATGGTGAATGATGCTGGGTGTATAATTAGATATTCAATTAGAATTGTTATGGTAATTTAAAATGTGGCCATACAGCTCGCACGCATGCATCTAAATCCACCAATCTAGTAAGCTGATGCAATCTAAAAAATAAAAATCCACTACAACTCATCAACAAAATAAACAAGTGATAGTTGTTCCGTTTTAGTTAAATGACGAGACCCCATCAAACATCAATTCTTCATAAATAGAATCTGTCGTGAAGAACATCACAATTGTACAAATGATTGGTCTGAAAAGCTGAGGCTTGGCCGTTAAAGTCACCACATATAATATTCAAAAATATCTTATGCATCCTTCTGGAGGATCTTAACCCATTTAAAAAAAAAAAAAAAAAAAAAAGGGAACGGTCTGGGTGAAAACATCCAAAAAAATCATTAAAACAAAAAACTCACTTGATGAGTGACACATGGCACATGAGACGGAGGATGTCTTTCATAAACAACATATTTACGCACGCATGATTCAGAGATTAGAATGCTTATAAAGTAAGAGCTTTAGGTGGGCAAGGAAGTAGTCCATTACGATAGTTCGGGTAAATAAATCAATTGGAGTCTGGCGGACATCCATTGATGGTTGGAAGTAGAGATCAATTTTATATTCGTTTAGAAGGTTCGTTGTTGTTCTGTATATATATATATAATTTTGTGTGTTCAGTTGATGACAAATTAGTGAAACAAAAGACCTCTGTTATCCAAATTGAGGAGCCTTTCACTTTTACTGTGACTAGAAAAGCGGATTTTTGAATGGCTTAAGTGTGCCAGGCATACAAGGGTGAGTAAGCTAAGGAAGAGGACAACTGAGGAACACATCTGAGGCTGTAGTAAGTAATAGTTTGATTGTGAATATATGACATATTTTATTTTTGAATGATTAATAAAATATTAAGTTTGAGATTAATAAGAATATATAAGAATGAATAATTACGATATGTCTAATTATGATATTAAGCAAGATGTCTAATTACGATATACAAGGAAACATAAATTGTCTATTGAAATATGAAAGTGGATATGATTTATATGTTGTTTGTATAAGTGAATCCATTGCATACACGACACACATATAATTGCATTCAAGACGTGCATCATACACATATATATTATAAATGATATGGTGGTGACTGAGAGAGATGATGCGAGGCAGAGCCCGCATTTGTTATATCTTATTAATTTATTTACTGTTATATTTGGGGTCCGGACCGACAGTGCCAACTGTCCATATTGATTATATAATTAGGTTTATTCATTTGCACATCATTGCATCACGAATTGCTTGGATAAAGTATGTGATTGCTACATGTAAATAAATTAAATAATGTACACCCCAACGTTATAAAGTATGTTATGTTTCACTTTGTCAATTGACCTATTTTCTCATTTCTTCTCCAGAATAAGTGGAAGTCGCTACTTTAAGATTGTTATTTGAGATAGCTGAAGAGTTCACGGTCAAAGTATGGGTCATGACAAAGAGATGCATAACCGGGTCACCCGGACCGGTTTTTTCCGGGTCACCCGGATTTGATGAAATGTGTGACCCGGGACCGGGTATGGACCGGAAACCCGAATTTTTCCTTTGATTTTTTTTTTGCTTTTCCGGGTTTGGACCGGACCGGGACCGAAAAATGATAAAAACTCGACCCGGGACCGGGACCGGGAAAATCCGGTCCGGATTGTTTTTTGCATCCCTAATGTCAATAGTCATCTCTTGCTTCTTTTTTATATTTTATTCAGTTATAGTATTTTTCATTGTACTTAGAGTTAATGACATTTTAGTTCAGCTACACACTTATGACACATATATTGTTTCATGAATAATTATTTATGAACATTTGATCAAATTGATGGGTTATGAGGCTTGCTAGTCGGTTAGTTTAGCGTCGGCCTTGATCTAAAATTTTAGGTTGTGACAACTATGAAACATCTCAATATGCCTTATTACTATGCGGGATCACATTCAGTGCCTCCAAATGACATGCATTATGACTATGAGGAGCCGCTCTCAATGTCTACATATGATATATATATGCTTTATCACTATGAGGAGTCCCTTGCAATTCCCCGATATGACATGTCAAGTTATTACGAGGATCCGAATTCTCTAAGAAGACCCAAAGATATCAAGGACAAAATTCTTATCTTCAAGCCGAAGAAAAGAGAAGTCAGGAGCCGGAGCCTTCACTCATATCCGTTGTGGCTCAACTTGACTTCACTAGTCTCTGCTACTTGCTTTGTATCTACAATGGAACCAAAGAGTGCTTCACTCATATCCGTTGTGGCTCTACTTGACTTCACTAGTCTCTGCTACTTCCTTTGTATCTACAATGGAACCAAAGAGTGTTAAATAGGCTCTCCTTGACAAATATTGGGCGATACCAATGTTAAGGAGACTCTCCAATAATGAGGTATGTGATCTTGTTCCAGGACCGTGTTAAGCAAACATCAGTGGCACCAAAAAAAAAACATCAGTGGCACCAAATGGATCTTCATGAATACATATGACGGAAAAAGAAACATCACCTAATACTCCAGAATCATCATATGATGTACAAACTAACATTCCTGCTTTTGATTCGTTAACTATAACTCCTTATGTACCTCTTATTCTGGAAAAGATAAGAAAAAGTGAAGGTAGTCGTCAAGAAGGTAGGGGTTCCGAAGGGTGCTTGTGAGGGGGAGAGCCTTATGTCAGATGGTAGGTAAGTTGATAGGCTTTCGCCAGCATTTTATGGCGTGTTTGAAGAGAGCATATCCCCTGTCTGTTGAAGAATGTCGATCCTAGGGTGGTGAAGGAGGTGAGTGTAAGGATGCATGAGGGAATCAAGTTCAGGAAGCTCGTCATACCCTCGATCAAAGGCCACTCTGAAGAAGATGTCATAGCCATCATAGTCTCAAACAAAGGATTACAAGCTTGAAGCAGAAGTCGGTTCAGGAAGCAAATTTTGAATCCATTTTAGTTTTTAGTTTCTTGAGTCTTTTTATTTTAAAAACTTTAAATGAATACTTGAAAAAAGTGGGGAAGAGTTCATGTATAAGAGGGTGGTTAGATTATGTAAACTTCCAAAATTTTATAAATGAATTATAAAATCAAGGAGACAAATATATCTTGTATTTTTTGTTGTTTCGCAAGTTGCGTTGTA
>JAWWMW010001762.1:191283-204348 GCA_035048345.1 Echeveria elegans | reverse complement strand
CCTGCACACGCTTCCACACGCTCCTTTCCATATAAGGCATAATGACTCATTTCCTTTAATATTATTTCCTTTTAATATTAATAATAGTGCCCAAAACTAATGGGAAAATCTAGGCAAATGCAAGTACTGTATTTAAATAAACTTTTGCGCTTCCTCCGTCACAATTTGGTGTTCTTATTTTTTTTGTGTTTCAATTTTCAAATTGTACTTTCCATTTCTTTGAATGAAATAAAATTTATTATCACATTAACCCTCTCTCCAATCTATTTTCTCTCCCTAAATTCTCTTTCCTACTATTTAGCAAAAAATTTTTTTATTGCGGTTTCCATTGAATCCAATAAAAGTATAATTTGAATCTCTCAATACATTTTAATCTAATTGAAGCGCAAAATTATATACGATGACTATCCACTCATATGATCTTGGACGTATCTTTAAACACTTCAAAGCAAGTGTAACTCTCTTGGTATATTAACTTCATGAACTCCAAAAAAACGACACTCATCCAACCTCATTGACTTATTAACATAGGCAGAATGAACCAATCAAACGACGAGACAAGCAAAACTTGTTTAATCCTAAAATCATAAATAACTCTTTAACCCAGCAAACCATCACCCTCTATTAACGCATTATGTCACCTAACTTTATTTTCTTAAGAATCGTCTCAAATCCAAGATGATATTAATATGGGGACAGGAGGAGAAATATTTTACCAAACAGTATTATCTGCTTACAGTGTTACGCAATGTACTGTCTCGTAAGTTTTGCATGATTTTATTATAATCGTGTCGTCTAATAGTTCGGGCCATAATAAACCCCACAGGCTCCAACTCTCGCCAAATTAGATATCATTCTCAGCTGGGTGAATCCATGATTTTACTTTAAGCCGGGCTATTTTTATTTTGTAGTGAAATATTGTTATAGAAAATATGTAATCTTTTTTTTCCATATAATATGCAGTGTATCGTGATTTTTTGCTCTAAGCTTATATAGAAGATTTTTTTTAGTGTTTGACATCATTTTATAAGTTCATATGATAGATAGAATACACCATCTCCGGAGGAGTTACTTTTCTCTTTTTTTCGAAAATATTTATTCCTACATAGTTAAAGATTGTACAATCCCTAACTCAAGCGGAGAAGTTTTCAGGACGATTCGAACTCAGCCCTCATGGTAATACGATCAATTTACTTTTTTATATATAGTTTATCGTCCATTGAGAAAAATATAATAACTAATAGAACATAATGGATTGAGATAGATATGTAAGCCAATACTATACTATATCAATCCTTTTTTTATTTCTTCTGGATTTATGCAAATATTTAAAATACAATACACGTTTTGATGGTAACATATGTAAAGTAAACACATTTTGTACATATAGGTGATAATAAAAATCAATAAGTTGTGTATTTACACGAACTCTTTTATTCTGTCCAGAATAATGCATATGTACTTAAAACTTACTTGCTGTTACCGAGGAAACATGGACTTGTTTTGGGCCTTTGGCTGACTTATTTCCATTAGTTCAGATTTCGTGCACTTTCCAGTTCAATATTACATCAGTTCATTACTCCAGAATAAGAACCTAGCAAGTTATGAATTGTTTTTAAATAGTTCAATTAAACTCACTAAATTTCTCTTGTAAGATGAATAAATTTACTACATGCTCAAACTAGCTAAATAGTGAAGAACTTTCAAGGCATACAAGTTAAATACAGCCTCCTAAAATGTGGCATTGAATGGGTCATGAAACTGTAGCTTTTCTAAGGCTCCGTTTGGTTACAGGAGAAAAGGAGAGGAAAAGAAAATTTTAAGAAAAAATTTGAGTGAAAATGAAATGTGTATTTGGTTGTAAGGAAAAAAAAATGAAAAAATAAGCAAAATGAGATCAAAATTTTCTTACAACTTTCTCATGAAAAACTCATTTTTTTAAACTTTCTTTTCCTCACTTTTTTTTCGCAACTAATCAAAGCCTAAAAAAACATTCATGATTTGTTACATACTACTAAAACGAGTCACTGACCCACAAATACTATATTGTTGTTGGGCCAGGGTTTGATTCCTTCACAGTGCAAAATTATTTTTGGCTGGAAAGTCAGCTGGCTGCTGGCTGCTGGCTGCAACCTGGGTTCAGTGCCGGCTCTACCTAGAGGCAGGTGAAGCAAGGGCTTTAGGCCCCTTTTTTTTAAAAAAAATTACTTGAATAAAAAGGCCCCAAAATTATAATTTCAAAGGCCCATTAAATATAAATGAAAATATTTTTTAATGTTAGTAAAATATTTTATTTCAAATGCTCATTAATATATATATTTTTTACATATAAGGCCCCAATTTTATAGTCCGCTTTAGGCCCCCATTTGGGACGAGCCGGCCCTGGTGATACCTGGAACCTGCTTATTCTGTGTCGGTTCAAAAAGCATGAGATTTTTTTTAAAATTTTCTGAGCCTTTTTTTCTGCAATGCAGAGTTGCAGACTCGAATAAGAAGAAAGTATTGAACTGGGATATTCGTACTAACATAGTTATTGGAATAGCCGAAGGAATTATGTATCTGCACGAAGACTCTCGTCTTAAAATCATACAAAGAGACCTGAGAGCCAGTAAGTTTTGCTGGATGACGAAATGAACCCAAAAATCTCAGATTTTGGCACGGCAAGGATATTTGAAGCTAACACTAACTGGGTTGTGGGAACTTAGTAAGTTCATTTTCGCCACTGACGCCTGTGTTTAATTTCTTTTAAAGCGAGAAAATTTATTCTTTTACATCTGAGGTCAATGCCAAGAACTTGGATTTTTGCATTGGGTACATGGCACGGGAAAGGGTTTATTTTCAGTAAAATCTGATGTTTACAGCTTTGGTGTTATTAGAAATCATCAGTGGCAGAAAAAACAGTGGTTTCAGCTTCCCCCGATCTTGCCCAGAGCCTCTTGTAATATGTATGTATCCGCAACATCTCAAACATATCTTCTTTTTCTTATCTCAAACCAAAGGAATAATTTGACGTCACTTTGCTTTTCGACTAGGCCTGGAAAATGTGGATGGAAAAAAATGAAGCCGACATGATAGTGAAAATGTCGAGATGAGGGACAGTGCGTAACCATTTTAGTGACACTAGGAACGATAGGACCGAAGGATCCGATCCAAATTAAGTCTCACCGCTACCTAGGACCTTTCCACAAAAAACCATAATATATTGGTGATATATGAGCTGGTAGCTGTACTTATATAACTAGCTGATGCATCTCCTGTATCCGATGTGGATATCACAGGTATGTATCCAAGTCTCTATCACTGCGCACTCAGCGTGTTTCTTGGCAATCTGTGTCAAGTGCTGGACAATGTCAGTCATCAATGGCCGTTCTTTAGCCTTTGCTTCTATGCACTTGTAAGCCATTAGCTGCAATATCGTTCAGCTGCTGCGCATCAAAGTTTCCGTCCAGTCGAAAATCGACTATCTTTTCCTATCCCACCTTGCCCTCAGTGTTAATCACAGCCTACAAAACCAGATCTTCATTATGAATGGGAGTGCATTGTGTGTTTAGTCATGAAGATGCATAAACTTAGTCAGTGGTTAAGAGGTATACAAGCTCAACGTATTCCATGAGCCCTTGCAAGGGGTTCCTGCCCGTGATCAGCTCGAACAGCACTCCGAAGCCATACACATCACTTTTCTTCGAGAAGTTTCTTGATGAGACATATTCAGGATCAAGATATCCAAGTGTTCCGCGAACACTTGAAGAACCTGGATTGATTATTTCCTCCTTGGACAGCCCAAAATCCGCAACCTGTTCAGGAATGATTAAGCTTACACAGTAGTGAACACAATGGCATATAGGGGAAGAAATGAAAACTCACTCTCGCTCTCATGGACTGATTGAGCAGTATGTTGGATGACGTTATGTCCCGGTGCAGAACCGGAGGAACTGCCTACACAGAGTAGAAAATTTCAAAAGCAGTTCTTGAAAACTGTTATCAGCAAGTCTGTGGGGACTAAGATTACTCCATAGTGAAGATATTCTAAGCCACTCACTACGTCCAGGGCTGTGCAGACTCTCTGAGACCAGCTTAGTGGCTCAACCCCTTCATCTGCATCATAAGAAAATATTTGTGTTACTAGAAATATGCAAACTCCGTCTGCAGACAGATACCTGGACTAGAAGCCAGCTGCGACAAATCCTGATAAATTGAGTACCAAAAGCATTTCGAGTCAGAACTCACTGTATAAATGGGTGGCAAGGCTGCCATTACTCATATAAGCATACCCAAGAATGTGTTTTCCACTATCTGTGCAATAGCCGACCAGACTCAAAATGTTCCGATGGTGAAGTCTTCCCGATAAAAGAACCTAAGAATTCCAACATGGTTGAAAAAAAATTAAGCAGCTTAAGAATGCACTGCTATAATTTCCTTACTGAAGAAATTTGCTTCTGCGTCATTACCTCAGTGATAAACTCCTTGGCTCCTTGCCTAGAATCAACAGCAAGCACTTTAACTGCACCCGTCTCACCGGTCCTCATCTGAGCCTTGTACACAGGACCGAACGAGCCCTGACCTATCACCATACTGAAATCACTCGTAGCAGCTCGTAGAACTCTGTAAACATCATCCTCAGCATCACAGTCACAATGTCCGTCGGTAAATTTTTTAGAAATGGCTAAGAATTTTTACTTGTAAGAAACATGGGGAGCTCCAAACGCTGAAGCTGAACTCCGCTTCCCCAGCCACATGAACAAGTTGTTCCACTCTGGAAGTTCTTAGCGATTCAATGCCTTTTGTAGAGTCTGATACACAGTCATGTAAAGGGATGGTTGAACCTGATTTTCTTGCTGATACACCCCTACCTTTCGCCCTAGAACACTTTTGTTTAAGACTAACGCAACAAACAGCGCAAAACCCAACCGAAACCGGCGTCCTGAATTTCTTTGAATTTGGTATAGGAGGGAACTTTATGCTGGGAATTTTTCTTACAGACAAGCAGCTCATCCGCCGACTTTTTCATTATGAAATGATCAGTTGGAAATTTATAAATGGAAAGAAAGCAAATGGGTCTCTGGGTGTTTGAATTTTTTGTGGAAAGGTGAAACCTTTCCCATTTTCCAGCTGTTTTTGTGCAAAGTGGTTTTTGTATAAACAGCTGAAAAGCTCAGAGGTACTACTTAGCATATATGAACCCTAAGTTTTACGAAAACTACTTTAATGTATACATATAATCGAACGGTCTCGAATCGTAATTCTCTGTATGTTATGTGCTAAAGGAATCTAGAGTTTGGGAAAGCACTGGGCTATCGCCCTGCAACGACTGACAGTGTAAGGTCGTTAGCTGACACAATGTCTTGTTCCTGCCCATCGTTTGTCCACAATTCTGTGTCTATAGAGCTTCTTATTGATGTGAAAGACGGAGCTCTGGGGCTAGGAAGGTTGCCAGTTTCGCTCTCCAGCATTATGATCACTGTTGACATGTTGGGTCTGTATGAGGGAGAGTCTTGTACGCACAACATTGCTACTTTTATGCATCTCAGCACCTCTGATTCATTGCATGTTTCCTTGATGGCACTGTCCACTAGCTCCATTGCTCGGTTTTCCGTCCAAAGACTCCATGCCTGATCAAATTCAAGGTTAATTAGAAGTCCTGCATTTTCACTAGGAAACAATTATTTAGCAGAAATGTGCATCCGAAAAGATGCTGTTCCTTACATATTGAATGAGGTTTGCGTAATCAGTCATCCGGAAGCTAGTATTTCTCCTCCCGCTGACAACTTCCAGTAGTAGAACACCAAAGCTGTAAACATCCGACTTTACAGAAAAAAGACCCTCCATCGCATATTCTGGAGCCATGTAACCACTGCAGGGAAGCAGAATGCATAAGATTCATAATATCAAACTGTCATTTGGTACCTGAAACTGCAATTATTGATGACATTTTGAAGATTGTAACTGTGAATAAATACTGACAATGTGCCGACGACTCTGACAGTGTTGTCTTCATGCTGGTTAACCCCGAATATTCTAGCCATGCCAAAGTCTGATATCTTTGGGGTCATTTCCTCATCTAGTAGAATATTGCTAGCTTTCAAGTCTCGATGAATAACCCTGAGCCTTGAGTCCCGATGAAGATACAAAAGACCACGAGCAATCCCTTCCACGATGGCAAATCTCGTCTTCCAGTCGAGCTCAGGCCGCTTTGCAGCATCTGTTTTGTCAACACAAGTTCAAATCTCAACATGGTTTCAAAATTAACCTATTACAGAATGTGTTGAAAAGAGATTAGAGATGCAGACTTACGGAATAAAAAGCAGTCCAAGCTTTTATTTGGCATGAATTCGTAAAGCAACATTTTATCCTCTCCTTCGACACACCAGCCTATTAGTCTGACAAGATTTCTATGCTGTAGTTTCGCAATTAAAGTTATCTCATTTCTAAATTCTTCGAAACCCTGTCCTGATTTTCCACCCAGCCTCTTTACAGCTATTTTTTGCCCATCCGGCAACTTTCCCTAATACAACATAAGGACAACCTTCTTAAACTCAGACCAAGTGGAATTTGGGAACATGATTAAACTTTGCGTTAAGTCAATATGCTGTCCTACTAGACTACCATGCCAGAAGTCCATATCTATGTTTCTCTATAGTCTGAAATTGGTACCAAACTGAAAACCATGGTACCTTGTAGACAGGTCCAAATCCGCCTTTACCGAGTAAGTTTGCATCGGAAAATGCATCAGTAGCGGATGCCACAACGTTAAAGTTGAACAATGGCAACTCTGGTCCACTCCCATCCTTTATTTCTCCAACAATATTTTCTGCCCCGGGCAAGTCTTTCGAGTCATCCCTCTTTTTCATTGATTTTTCCACAGTGATGCTTTTCCGCAAGGACCTGTAGTAAAAAGCTGCATGTTCCACATTAAACTAGTAAGTCTTTCAAACAGATAAATCACCTAAACACACAGGCCAAAGTAAGTCAAAGTAGAAAAATATGTGTGACCTTTCAGCAAATTTCCGTACCACCAAATCAGAAATATGACCACAATCAGCAAAGCTATGGAAAAGATTATAGCTGCGATCGCCAAAGCTGATAACCTGTGGCTGCTGCCAGAATCTGTTAGAAACACAAGAATATACATCATCCAATATTGAAGCTAGGCATGAAAAACATTTTGCTTCAAGGATTCCTTAAATCAGTCAATTATTTACCTTACCTCCTAATTCAGAGCCAGCCAACCGAACGTACAAAGGCATCCCGTTACTGGAGAAAATTTGAACATCAACCAGCTCCTCCTTCCAAATCAAGCACGAATACCCGCTGCCCATTGTGTAGCCCGTGCAAGAACATTCATTCAAACAGGCCTGCTTGCACGCATCCTCGCTAACTGCAGGCCCTAAATCCGCAAAGTCAGGCAGTTTCGTGTTATGCACAGTCACAAAACCATCACTCAAACTACTATTACTCCCCTGACACTGCAAATCGGTCCTCCTCTTACACCCGCTAGTCCAATTCTTAGCATTCCATTCATCCCAATTCCTAACCTCAAATCCCTCCAAACAACTACATACAGGCAATCCATCATCACCATTACTACACATGGAGAAATTCCCACACTTGTTATAAACATCGCAACCAGTCCCGGGTTGAGACTGCATTATGTTCCATTTCAGATTCCTGCGGTCATACATGAGCTGCTCCTCAATTCCATCATCAGTAATTTCAAACCGCAAAACATCCGAAGTGGTATTGAGCGGCGTGTAAGTGAAGTACATGTTCCCTTCGGCATCTTTGGTGGAGAGTTCAAAGCCAAAAAGATAGTTTGAAGTCATGTTGGGCACACCTACAAACTGAAGTCCATTCCAATGCCCACTTCTCCATCTCCTTTCATTCCCTGCCCAAATCACAAACTGGGGAGATCCCCTGGGATCAACTCCAAGCGAAAACTCACCATCTGCAGGATCAGAAGCTGATTTCCAAGACACAAGCGCTCTGTTCTCTCCCATTGCCTGATTCACCAAAACCTTCATCCCAGGCAAGTAATTATCCGTAGGGACGTCAAAGCTCTGCCAGAAAGCTTTCAAATCATCCCCAGCTTGCGCCACGCGGCACAGCACGAGGTCTCCATTGCTCAAGAGCGCGGCAGCAGTGTCGTTGACCGGAAGAGATGCGTTGGTTGACCAGTAAAGGACGCCGTTTTGAACAAGCTCCAGGTTTCCATCTTGGGAGATTTGGAGGTTCCCTCCAGATGATGATGACGAAAGCGGGTTGTTGCGGTTGGCGACCCAGACGATGGTCTGAGGTGAGACATTCCGGTACCAGATTCCGACGTACTTGAAAGTGGAGTTGTTTGGAGAGAAGAAACCGAGCTCGAAATTGCCAGAGGCGGATACGAGAGAGTCGTTTTCCGATAAAGATTGAGTCTTGGAGATGTTGGTGTAGAGAGCTCCGTTGCAGAGATTGAAGCAAGCAGAGAACAGAACCAGAGCGATGGCGATGGCGGCGTTCATGTCTTCCGAATCCGATTAGGGATTGATGTAATGGGAAAGTTGATATTTTTAGGGAGAAGGCGACTTTGGAAGAGAGAGGATATCGATCTCTGCGGCAGCTGCTGGTGAAGGTGATGTTAGTTGAGCTTTCGCTGAAATTCGCGGCGCATAACGCCAAGTTTATTCGTCTTTCTTTGTCACGCCATTTTGGTCAACTAATGAAGGGGATTTGGTCAACCATGAGCAGAGATCAGGTACGTAAAATGTTTTTTTTAATGTTAAATTACAAAGCAATCGCAATAGTTGTTTGGAATTAAAGGTTGAGTATTACGATTCAGAAAATGGACAATTATAGGAAAATACTTTTTATTATTTTTTTCGTTTTATTTTCACACTTAAACATCTTCATGTTTTTATCATTTTCAATTAGACACCCTTCGTAATTTTAAAAATTTTAGGAATCAGATTAAAAATACAAAAAATATAATCCAAAAATTATAAGGTATGAGAAATTAATATTTTTGAAAAAATCATAAAAAAACTAAGAAAATCAAATAAATATGAAGAAATCCATCAAAACAATTATTACGAAGTCACTCCTTTTTTTAGTTTAAATAAAAATTTATGCAAAATTTTAATAAAGTTTTCAAAGAAAAGTATTTTTAAATCATTATTGTTTTATTAAAATTAAAACTATATGGATGGTTTTTAATATATTTTTCTAAAGTTTTGAATGTTTTTGGGTATTTTGTTATTTTTATGAATTTTTTGAATAAAATATTAATATTATTAGGAATTAATTATCGATGGTGGGATTTTTTTGATTTTTTAATGGGTGGTTCTTGGTAAGAAAGTATTTTAATGGATGTGTCTAGGTAATATTGGTGGTTTCTGGTAAAATCCGTATTTTACGGGAGGTTTCCGATAAAATCCATATTTTGCGAGTGGTTTCTAATAATAAACCCTTTATTTTTATGTTTTCTTATTTTAAAAAAATTGCTATGTTTTGTCGGACGGTTTATGTTGAATGAAAAAATATGGTTTCCTTATTTTGTCAACTTTCAGTGTTATGATTTAAATTAATGAATTCTGATATCAAACTCTCGTTATTCTACGATTTTAACAAGTCTTTGAATTCTATCCTATTAATTTCTCGACATTCGATTAAATCAACGAGTTATTAATTTTTTTATCTTTTATCCACCACGTGCTGCATCATATTGCTATCGGTATTCAGGTTTCCTGATACTATGTCACCTCTATGAAATCGATAGTCAATTCTGAAGTTAAATTGGATATGTTGCTAAGGTGCGATGAGAATTTGTTTATCTGAAAAAAGGGATCATTTTTTTCTCCAAACAGAAAGCAGTGACAAAGACAATTTACTATAATACTTCAAAAAAAGCATCCTGATTTTCTAAGACGGGTCAAACTTTTGACCTAATGAATAGATGAAATTGATGCAAAAAGTGATGTTATCAACATCACAAGTTGAAACTTGAAAGTCCTTTTAAATTTGAACCAAGTCCTCCTCCATCCCCATATGAGTGTTCTGGATGCTGCTTGTCTTGGCGTGTCGTTTAATATTTGTACTTTGTTTTCTGACGTCCCTGAGACTTACATTCATCCGAGTTCAGGTAATCCTATACGACGATTACGCTGATGATGAGAGTTATTTTTCTCTCAGTCTTGATGCTCCCGTGTATTGATTAATGTGACGATGAGTTATATGATCTTGCTCCTTGTGTTAGTGATGTCATATACAATGATTTTGGTGATGATGAGGTTAGACTTTTTCCTGATTTGGGTGATTTCACATACGATGACTATTGTGATGATGAGGTTAAGCTTTCTACAGTCTTAGGTGATCATTTTTGTAATGAATACGATGATGTTGAGGATTTGGTTAAGGAATGTGTGACGGAAAATATCGATTAATTACATTAAATTTCATCCATCCGTCCCAAAAAGTTCTTCCTATTTTTCTATTTGGATATCCCTTAGAGTTCTTCCTATTTCTTTTTATGGCAATTAATTTACTCTCACAATACACTCTCTTTCCTATTTTATATTTCTCTCATCTACTTTATCTTATTTTTACTCTCACACTCTCATTATTTCTTAATTACCGTGCCAACAACCACAATAGGAAGAACTTTATGGAACGGAGGAAGTATATACGTGAGACCGGGGAGTTACATAAGAAGTTAAAGTTTCATGATGACGCTTATCTCGATCCCTATAAATTTACATGGCTTGGTAAAGGAATTGATGTTATAATTTCTGACAGTGCTACTAATAATGAGGTATATTGTGATGTGGTTCCTACGAATATGTGTTTTTAATTACTACTCCTACATGGGTGCAAGATTTGGAAGAGTCATAAAAATAAAAATAAAACACAGGATGACATTATTTCTATTGGTGCAGCTGAGACATTTCACTTTTTGTTGGAAACTGGGATAGAGTCTTGATGAATATTTTATGTTGAACAACTTCAAATTATTCGAGGTCGAAGCTCTTCTGCCCTGGACAAAATGATGCGAAACTTATTAAACTAAATGGGTTTTGGGCTTCGTATTTAGTTAGGGTTTATTTTGGTTTATTTGGGGTTTATTTTATGTTTTTTATTTGGGTTAGTACATTTGGTGGCTTGCAAATAAGTAAGTGGGTCAGATGTTTCGCAGATAGATTTGAAATTTCTGAACACTTGCAAATTGGCGTGTTATATGATTTGCAGATGTAGGTTATCTTGCTAATAGAGAAGAAGGGTAGGCTTGCATGAAGGGTATTTGCAATTTTGCATTATTGATTGAAGTAGTCTTACATATCAGCTTGATAACTAATGTATAGTTTGCTTATAGAAGTTTTGCATTTATTAAAAAAGTTTTGCATTTATTTGCACAAGGGTAGTTTTATGATGAAAATAAGAGAGTAGTGTAATTAAGGGGGTAGGACACTTGCTCTTGAACCAAAGGTTAAGAGTTCAATCTCCATCAATGACATCAAGGGGTAGGTGTGAAATCCTATAATCCTCTTTTCTTAAGTGAAAGAATAAAGAAAAAGAAGAGAAAAAAAAGAGGGAAGGATTGCATGAAGGGTATTTGTAATGATTTATAGTTTTCTCATAGGTTTGATTTATTAAAAAGTCCTGCATTTAGTTAAAGAAGTCTTGCAAATGGTGCTAGTCTTATTGGATGCCTAGACAGCAAGTCACAAACTTGGTATAAATCCACCTTTAAGTCACAAACTTGGCTGCATATCTACTACATACATGATATAAATGTGGCTATCATCACAAACTTGGTTCCAGCATCCAAGATTTCATAAAACTCTGGAAGTCATTTTCGCGATACCTTGTAAACAGAACCAAATCCACCTTGCCCAAACTTGTTGTCATCAGAAAAGTCACTATTGTCATTCTTTCTAGTAAAAGAATGTTGTCCCGGTAGACTGAGACTGTTGAATCACATCTATGACACCTCACGTTGACATACTAAAACAAGATATTTACAAGTGTTAGATTCATCCCCAAGTTTCTAGACTCTCTATAAATCTCCTGAGCCTCTGTGGTCCTCTTGGTCGGTCATCTTCCAAACTCTTCTAGAACTTTGGTTGATGATGTCTTTTGTGGGTTAGGTTCATAGATCACCAATAGGGCTAAGTGATGGACTAGGTCACCTAGTCCAAGTCATGGCCCGGAAAATCCCATTTATCTGGGTCCAAAATATTCGGGCAGTTCAGCATTGGGGATGAAATTTTACATCTGGCCTGTAAAAAGGAAAATACAAATCTATATAAATATGAGACAGGCGGCTTTTATGTGAGTTGATAATATATCCATATCAGTAAACAACAGGGTTTTTAAGGGTATCAAAAATCTTCAAATTATTACAACCAAACATATGTCCAACACAGACAACTGATCAACAACAAGAAACAAGAAGACCGACAGACGATAGAAAAGAAAAGAAAGAACTAGACCATGACCACTCATTTGCATGCAATACAAGCTTCTGAGCAATCCAGCAACCAACGGCATATGCATTTAGCTACTCTTTGCTCATCTCAAAGGGCATCTTGTCCATCTGCGACAAGAAGGGAAACAAGATAATGTTAAACTTAGAGCCCCTGCGGAAACCGGCAAGTAAGCCCTGTATGATCATCAATTCTACTACAGAGCTATGCAAGCTAGATTCTATAAGATAAACATACTAAAGATGCTAAGAAAGGTATGTAATATTCAAGATATGGTCTGATCAGTTATAGCCACTATATTAGTTAAAAGGCCCAACAAAACAGTTAGATACCTGATAAAAAAGCACACAACCTTAATTTACAAGTACTTGGCCAATAAGCAGTTAGGGACACAGATATTCAATATACCTCAGCAGATGGTTTCATAGCCAGTAAATACGAATTTATAACAACAAAAGATAATGGTTGGACAGAACAATAAAATGATTCCATCCATGATAGGTAAGTGACCTAAATGCTTAATCCACCAGAACCAATCATCTGATGAGGGACTCGTTAAATCAAGCCTACACAACAAACAATTCCTTGCTTATTTCCAAAGCAGTTACCC
>JAWWMW010001762.1:162109-174255 GCA_035048345.1 Echeveria elegans | reverse complement strand
CTTTCCTACTTTATTTTTCTCTTACTTACTTTTATCTTATTTTTACTCTCACACTTTCATTATTCCTTAATTACCGTACCATCAACCCAAATAGAAAGATCATTTCAGGACGGAAGGAGTATTAATAAAGCAAGAGCAAGTTTAAGCGGTTATTTTTTGTCACTTTTTTCTTTCCAAATTTACCCTCAAACTTCTCTCATGCTCATTCGAAACCATCACACGTTCTTTGCAGATTCATCCAAGTATACAAAAATGATTGGAATTTTATGCAGAAAATAAAAAATACCACAACAATTTCGAATCCAAACTCAAACCGTCACACGCTTCCGATCAAAATTTGCAGATTCATCCATCCATTTTTTCTTCTTATGCGGCAATCTTTGGGTGTCTCTAATCTATGCTTTCAGTATCTAAATTCAAGTTTTTATATTTTAGCATACACTGTGTGTTACAAGGTTTCTTAACATATTTTCGACATTTACTGATTTATTTTAATAAAAAAATATGATTTTTTGAAGTTGCTGGCTAACATGTGAACTTTGCAACAACAAAAAAACTACAGATTCGTCTGTCCAGTTTTTCTTCTTCTGCAGCCATCTTTGTGAGTCTCTAATCTGTGTTTTTGATATCCAAATGCATGTTTTTTTTAGCATACACTATGTGTTACAAGGTTTCTTAACATGTTTTCGTCATGTACTGATTCATTTTTAATAAAAAGATACGATTTTTCAAAGTTATTGTCAAACATGTGAACTTTGAGGAAAAACTGCAGATTCGTCCGACCAGTTTTTATTCTTCTGCACCCATCTTTGTGAGTTTCCAATCTATGCTTTTGATATCCAAATTCATTTTTTTTTATTTATCATACATTATGTGTTATAAGGTTTCTTAACATGTTTTCGTCATATACTTATTCATTTTTAATAAATAAAAAAATTGATCGGACAAGCTAATACACTACAAAAAAATAGGTTTTACTGGTCGCTAAAACGCTGGATGCAGATGATATTTAGCGACCATGTGGACGTTTTAATTGGCGACCATGCCATTTAGCGTTCATGTGGTCGCAACCTATTCCCTAATTTTATTAATAAAAACATTTTCAAAATTATAAAGATACGCGACCACGTGGTCGTTAATTAATTTTAATTAAAACATTTTTTAAAATATGAATAGTAGCGACCATGTGGTCACCAAATAATTAATAAAAATATTTTTGAAAATACAAATACTACTTGGTCGTTATATAATTAATTAATTTTTTTTGGAAATTAAATTATTAGCGACCACGTGGTCATTAAAGTTTATATTTTCAAAAATGTTTTCGTTATTATAATTACGAAAATAATTTAAATTAGGGAAAAAATAGCGACCAGTTGGACGCTAACGTTAGTGACCATGTGATCGCTAATGCATAATATAAAATTAAATTAAATATAATTTTTTATATAAAATTTGTTTAAAATTATTTTAAAAATGATAAGAATTTTTAATTTTTAAATATTTAATACTACAAAAGTTTTACAAAAAAATATTTTTTAAACATAAAAAATATAGACTAATATAGTAATATGCTTGCGGTGCTGGAGCTGGTGGGGACGGCGGCGACGGTTGCCTGGAAAAGGAAAAATAAAGACGAGAAGAAAAATAAAATTCAAAGAAGATGAAATTTGGGAGCGGGATGATATTTAGAAATAATGAAGACGAGATTTGGATGTTGGATTATGGTAGGAAATTTCCTAATCCTAACCGGAGAAGGTATCCTATTTAAAAATTAAGTAGCGTGCACTTCATTAATCTACTTGGAGTAGTCTTCTCAGACACATAAAATAGAAGACGAATCTGAACCTTTGATCATCCAAGTAAAGAGAAAAATAAAGTTACGCTAAATCCTTGTTATTGAAATCACGCACGGACAAAGTTCATATATTTTTATTGAAAAAATGCAACAAACACGCCAATGGAGTAGATGGTGGAAGACAGGTCGGAAGATCATTCGTCATTGCTCAGGTGTCATTCGGGAGATTGGTATGTTAGTGATTAGTAGAAGGGATTCTACACATGAGGGAGTTAGAGAGTTTGTTCTATATTTAGTATGCTCGAAAAGACGGAGTCTTTGTGTAAGTCATTTTATTTGAACTCAGATAATAGAAAAGCCAACCATTGTGCTCGGGAGAACACCGCGCAATAGACTACTTGTCCAAGTGGGTTAACAAAGGATTGTGTAGTAACTTTATTTCTCCGTCAGTATTCTATGATCAACCTGTAAGATAGTCTATAGAACGTGATACAATGGACGGGAGCCTGATCTTCTAGAATTAGTAGAAAAACAGAGGCTATTCAGATGGCTTGACGGAAACCCAAGAAAGGATGGATCAAGCTGAACTTTGATGGATCCGTCAATCACAAGACAGGGCTTGGTAGCATTGGAGTGTTCAGGAACCACAAAGGAAACTTCCCACTTGGATATGCCGCAAAGATAGGCCCCAGCACAAGCACCCTAGCAGGAATTGCTGCATTGCTAAGACGACTTGAGCTGGTACTTCAGAGCTGCAGATATGCTTGCTATCTTTGCGGGTGGCGCAAGGTCTGGCTTAAAGGGGATGCCAAGTAAGACCTGGATGTTATAAAAAAATAAGAAAAAAAAGTCCTGGATGTTATAATTGCCAAAAGGAAGTTCAAATGTGCAAAATGTCAGAGATTCATAACATAAATGCTATTCTGCTCAGGTTGAATACTCCCGTTGCCACTCATGTTTATCAAGAATGTAACAGAGCTGCAGATATGCTTGCTAGCTTAGGCATTTTGTAGATACAATCATACAACTCAAATTTAGAAGGAACCTCCAACTGAACTAGTTCCAATCCTGGGGGAAGAAGCAGGGGGAGTCATCATCTTGCGCCACAGATGAACTCGGTGTCTGGATATAACTTTTTCCGATTTCCAAACAACAAAACTAAGCTCAAAATAATTCCCTGTGCTACTCATATTATGTGGGCTTCGGAAAGTCCAGCTGATCTTTTTTGTTGTATTTACTCTCTTTGTTGTCTTAACGACAGTCAAAAATGTAAATTTTTGTATCTAAAATATCAGTTTATGCCTACTATCACTATGGAGCCATCAAACCATCAATCGTGTATGAGAGGGACTTGGCCCAGTCGGCTCTAAGAAGCAGTGTCTGGAGGGTATGCATTATGTTGTATCTTGGATCCAGCTTTCGCTGCCAACCCTGAAAAAAGTAATGGATGTATAAGAAATGTGAAGATAGAAACACGGCAATCAATTGTGTTCATGCAAGTTACAATCCAGCAAGAAAGAATTTGGAAACAAAGTGGGAATTTAATTACCTCCAGAACCAGAGTTGTCACCATTACTGTGCAGACATTACCATCAATGTTAACCCTATGACGCCTCACTTTCTCAAGTAATTGTTCCATGCATTCAGCCGGGTGGACTGAAGCACCTTCAGGTGAGCCCCAGAAAGTAAATGATTCTTTAACTTCCTGCAAACAGTACATGTTTGGAATCACTTTCGGGAGTTGGAACTTAAAAGCAATCGTTCCATCTTTTTATTCTTTAAACCAAATAATGAAAGTAAATCCCACCGAGTACGACATCAATTTTTTAGTAACTGTTATGAAAGAAACAGTATAGTACCCCAACAAAGGCCTCTGGATTTGGGCAGTTTTGTTGCTTTGATAACCTTAGCAAGCATTCCGCAGCTGTCTGACCATCTCTACGGGCAACAGATTTAAAAAATTCTAACAAGTTCACTCGGTCACTTCCAGAAAGTTCAGCAGTCATACCAACATCTAGGAAAATTACATGAGGCTTTGTTTTGAAAATTCGTTTCCGAGAGGACTTGTTCTGAGGTACACGCACTAGGATATTTCCAGGATGCATGTCTGCATGAATAAAGTTATCAACCTGAAAGACAATATCAGTATGAACATAAGTACAACTTGCAAGATATTTTTCTTAAAACAGAGCAAGTAGAAGGGACTCAACTTACTAGGAAAGTTTTATGCAAACAAAAACCACAATTCTACAGACTAATACGATACTTACTAATAACATTTTCAAGAGGGCATGAGTGCCAGTGTGAGCAATTGCAGATTTGATTCTCTCATGGCCTTCAAGCTCATCCACATAACGTGCGACACTTTCACCTAGCTCATACGTTTCCACCAAAACAGCAGGGTGAACCAGTGGATACACAGGCTTAGGAAATGAAACATCTTTCCAATTACGGAAATTGTATATGAAACGACTCAAGTGGGCAGCTTCCCTAGCTAAGTCAACTTGAGATAACATGAATACAGAAAACTGTTGCACGCTTTCATCCAATCTCAACCATTTAACAGTTGGAATCAAAGTGGTTATTCTAGCAAAAACATCCATAATCACAAAATCTCTCCTAATTGAATCCCCAACCCCTGGATGCCTAACCTTAACCGCAACTACCATTGGCTTTGCATTTCGGCCACGGTGCGGCTGTCGTAGAGTAGCGCGATGCACCTGAGCAATACTCCCTGAAGCGACAGGTTTCTCTTCAAATATTTCAAATATATCAGACAGCCTTCTCCCAAAAGCTTTTTCGATAGTTTTCTTCGTGAAAGCAAAACTGTGTTCAGGGGCATTTGTGTGAAGCTCAGAGAGCTTGGTACATAGATCTCTAGGGAATAAATCTGGCCTTGTAGCTGCCCACTGCCCCCATTTTATAAATGCTGGACCAGCTCTTTCCAACGTGCGATGGAGAACTTGAAGCCAAGTTCTTCTAAAAGAGGGTCCAAGACTATTTGCAAATGGAGCCATTACTATGCTTGGCGAAAGCAGAACACTGAGGTAGATCGCTCTGAGAAGTAAAATAAAAAATTCAACCACTGAAAATATTAGACTGGACATATAAGCATGTCCATCTTGTGCACGCATGTAAAAAGTATCTTTCGACTGAAATGGATCTGCATCCGCTGACACCCTTTGAGTCAATGCCAGTTGTCCACAAGTGAAGGCAAAAACACCAGGAACTAACAGGTGTGACCGAGTTACGGCAAGGCTGAAAGCTTGCGCCATTCTAATCAATGGAGGGACAGCCTGACTGGTTGAGTACTTCCGAAAAAGTGTCTTCCAAGCAGTGTGGACGCGGTACGCGGTTGTAGAACTAGCTGAAGCAGAAGATAAAACATTACTGAAAAACCTGTGTTTCCCTCTGCCAAAGTGCAAGCAACCAGAGTACACATTCGGTATAGTTTGATGAAGCTCAACTTTAGAGGTAAGTCCAAATTTGGAACCCTGCCAGCTTGCATGAACTGTCAGGCCACCTCTTGTTATTCTTCCAAACGCCAAAAATCTGCAGCTCAATCAACTGGTTTAAAATATATGCATTTCAGTCTTCCTTATCGCCCGCACACTAGATTTTAACAAGCCATAAAGTAATTCACCAGCTTGGAACTTACAATAACCCCTATCAAACTGCATGCTCATCACAAACTTAAAATTGTGAAACCAAACAATCATACTCAAAGTTCAGAAGCATCATTCCATACCAAATGAAGAAACAAAAAATGATTAACATGATGGCAGGGGTATGAGTATAAATACAATCCGCTAATACACAAATCACAACCCTTACAATTCGGGAGAAGACTAGATTAATTACTTCGCTTTAGTAACCTAAATTGATACTAACATGCATAAGATGGCTGCGGAAGGAAGCTGATAAACGTCTAATATCAATCCAACTAATGCTAGATAAGTAGAGCATAGCACAAAAATCAAGCTCATCCTACATCTCAAAAAGCCCTATATTAACAATAAATGTGAGTTACCCTAAACCCTAAACCCTAAACTAGCAAAAAGCAAACACATGAAACTACGGCAACCTAAACATTGAAAAATTATGAATGAAACTGTTGATCTGCTGACCTTGTCATCTCAAGCAAATCGGAAATATCTCAACGCTTAAGACTAAAAGAGGTAGCCGGCGATAAGAATGCATCTTCTCAACCCCAGGACGCAACTAGATACCATGACTACTAGGAAGACGACTGTCGCAAACTACGTAATCGCTGGCGGCGTGTACGTCGGAGGATGAGAGCAACTGGCGGTAGCTGGACGAGTTCAATTCAAAGCAGCTGTTGCTTGCAATGCATCGTTGACCTTTTTGCTTATACTTGTGGTTGTTTAGGTTTTGACCGACTTTTTTTATTCCATTTCCAGGTCCCTTATGTTTCAAAATATACTCATTTCACCATATTTTAGTATTTCCTTCGAGATTTGCCCCTCTGAATTTATTGTATTGTAATGTCAAGGGCAGGATGTCTTTTGGGGCAAGGCAACCGAATTTCGTCTCTTAATTCGTGTCTTTTTATTCACTTTTCATTCATTCCTTTTTTTCACTTTGATCTCACATAATTATTTTTTTTAAACTTTACTAACTATTATATGGGAACAAAATATTGGGACCAATGGAGTAGAAATTTGAACTTTGTCGTTTTTGATGGACAAGTAGCAATAATTGGGGAAGTCATTTTTTTGGATACAGAGTGAAAATGTAAGAAAGAAAAAAAAGTCCGTTAAGAAAATATGAAGAATATTTTGGAACACCAAAAAAAAGCAAATAGGGGATGGAGTATTGAAAGTTAAGGTCTCGTTTGGTTGCGGTGTAAAAGAAAAGGAAAAAATGAAAGAAAAATTTTAAGTGAAAATGAACATGTGTGTTTGATTGTAGAGAAAAAAAGTAAAAAAATAGATAAAATGAGATCAACTTTTTTTTACAAATTTCTCACTTTTTTCCAAGACCAAACGGAACCTAAACAAATTAAAAAATACAAGGACCGATCAGCCGCCTCCACATGCACGCTCAAGTCGTCCTCTTCTAGGCAACAAATTCGGCCCGTACACCGCCTCTGTCAATGTGGACTCGTCTAAAGCGCTTCTTGTAAAAGCGGTGGCTGCGTGCCTTAATGTTCTTGAGCTGCTGGGGACCCAACTGAATAAAACTTCTTCACCATTTCGGTAAATGATTTGATCATAAATTGTTTGCTACGTTTGTAAAACTTTTATTTTCAATTGTTTTCTTTGACATACTTAGCGCCTTGTAAAATTTTGTATTGAATATAATTTGAGCTGTCTAGTAATCTCACTTTTGTCTTTGTGAATTGTGATGATGTCACATATATATCAATTTATGGAAAATTATTTAAATGATATCACCGAGAAAAGAGAAAAAGAAACTTGGAAAATTAGATGAAATAGTTTGTCCTTCACAGTTTCCACTGTCAAAGAAAGACGCTTTGACAGAATAGTTTTAGGAAGATAAATCGTGAACAAATAAGTTGCCAAATGAGCATCAAATGAAAATAATGATGGAGATCATTCACCAGAGTACAGTTTACACTTTACAGCCATCAGCTTCATATACCAATGGACTTGGGGAGGTCGCGCAGCTCCACCCTTAGGGACAAGCATGGTGTAAAAAAAACCAAGTCCAACAATTTTTCTCAAGCTAAATACACGTCTTTGAATGGCATGAAGGAATGCAGCTACGATCATCATTGTGATCATAAATGGAGATCTTCAACAATGGCGTCGATGCAATGAATCTGAGATGATGAAGAAAGGGTGATTGAATATCAGGACGAATGGAACCTTGAGAAGACACAAATGCAGGAGTATGGAGACCCACAGATTTAGTGACTAGATACTCAAGCAGATCATGCTCTAATTGGGAAGATTTGACGCCTTTGATCTTTATGGTTTTAAGTTGATGGATTTGCTGAGGGTTTGTCCTTTGCATGATGTTCTTCTCGAGTATCCCAGAGATTTTGGTGCTTTCATATCGGCAGCAGGCCAACTGAAATTGAAAACGCAGTGAATATTCATTATACTTAATAATCAAGAATTCACTCATCCGCTTGGTTAAATTAATAAGAAAGCTCACATCAATGTGCAGGGTTTCCAAGCGGGGGCAACCTTCAAGTATATAGCGCAGATCACCCAGTGTTCGACAGCTATAGTTTTCCATGTAGATATGTAATTCAGTCAGATTGTGAAAAACAGTTGGGGTCGCCTCAACTTCCTTTTGTTGAAATACTTTAGACATAACCTGAAATGGTACAAAATCAGCAAGCGAGGAATGCTATATTGCTATCTATAATATATATCTATGTGTGTGTGTGTGTTCGTTCATTAACGAATTCAAAAATGGTTTTGTAACGAATTGCCTCGAGGAAGACACTGTTCAGAGTCCAAACGCTCAAGTTCTGTGCAGACCCAACCATGAATTTTGCGAGCAGGTTTTCAGGAATGAACCACTTGACTGGCATGTAATACTCGATCGAGTTGAGGCGCAAGTCCTTGGACCTCAATCCTTGTCACGTTCCCCTGATAGTAAAATGTCTTCAAAGTTGGAACATTCATTTGTATCTCCACTAAATCTTCACACCCTCCAACCTTCAAAGTTGTCAAACTCTTATGCTCAGACGCAGGCAAACGAAGTACACCTACTTGCTTACACTTTAGTATTTCCAAATATTCGAGTTGGCTGCAGCAAGAGAACACATCATCAAAAAAAGTCAATGCACAGTTCCTTAACCCCAAATCTCTCAAACAAGACATCCCAGCCCATGGCTGCATCTGCTGCGGTCTTTCCAACTTGACAGTTGGCATTAATCAACTTCAAAGTCCTGACTGAACGAGCCTCAGAAAGGCCCTTCCTCAATAGGCTTGGAAAATGGCTAGGCGAGTAATCAAGCTCAATTTCCTCTACATTCTTGGCAAGCACAATTTCTATCCAGTCGTCAATAACAGACCTGATACTAGGACTCTAGGAGGATATATATAAATAGAGAACTTGTCGATCTTACGACCTCGATGCAAGTTCATTGCTAACTGCACAACCCTCATCATTTCAAGATTCTCAACTCCTCCAACCACATTTTTAATCGAAAATCATATTTTTGCAATGTCTCCATCGATTCCTAAATCTAGATGACACCAGTGACATTCTTGCGGCAGATAACACAGGCAGATACGAGAAAACAATATCTACCAAATCAATGCCAAAGTCATCAGGAGCAACAAACACATCACCGTCACTGTCACCTCCTCTGACAGCCCCACCCCCTTTCCTACGCTTCTTGTCTCTCTCGTTGTGCTCTGCATAGATACCCAGCCGCTTGCTCTGAGACGCCATTAATCAATCACTGCTGCTGCTGGAATGGAATCAAACAAGCAAGTTAGGGTTTTGCCTCAAAAAAATCACAATAGGAAGAAGCAACCGCTGAGAGTCAAGGCAGTGAACAAGATGCAAACTTTCCACCGACCCATCTCTCTTCTCCCCAGAATTCACTCGTTGGGATGATAAAGTTCCGACCTTTGCCTTCTTGCGAGTAGAAAAAAGAGGGGCTTCGGTTTTCAAGGTTTGTGTGTCTGAAACGCAATCAGGAGCAGATTTTTCTCACTCGCTCTTTTTCTTCACAAACCAGTCGACATTTGATGGAAAAGTTAAGAGCTTTGCTTATTTGGTTGGTTTGCTAATGACGTCGTTGAATGGCGTCGGAGATGCGGTGGCGGTCGACCGTTGGGGAGAGTGTATAGTGGTCGAAAATGCGTCGTTTGATAGTTGCGGTTTCTTAGGTTGATACAAAAAAGGGGATGTTTGTTGCTTCACTTGGAACTTTGTTGCTTTTCATTATGAACCAGGGGTGATTCCGTTGTCATGATGTAAATGGTTTCTTTATTAAATTTTAATTTTTGTATTTTAATTTAGTTGGAATGATTTAAGTAGGTGATAAGGATTTAGTTAGATGTTGTTGGTAAATGTATAGTTGGTAAATATATGGATTTAATTAGATATTATTGATAAATATATGGTTTGTTAGTTAGATACTGTATTTAGTTGGAATGATTTAATTATGTGATAGAGATTTAGTTAAATGTTGTTAGTAAATGTATGATTTGTTAGTTAGATATTCTTTTATATAGATATGCATGTGGACATGGACGAGGGATACTGAGTCGAGTCCTCCCTCTTTCAGACTTTGGTAAGGAATCTTCTAATTCTTATTTACTTCTTTTTTATTCGACAAATGGTACGGCGTTGATTTGAGTCGCACAGTGTATTGCACCTTTAGATTTTTTGCCATTTGTGTCGGAAATTGAGATATGGTCATACAGTACAGTTGTGTGGATTTTCCAATAAGTGTGGTGCAACGCGGAATGAAGTATAGGGCAACTGTAGCTATGTAATGATGTAAAATGACTTGTGAAAATTAAAATGTTTTTGCTTTTATTTTTCAATTGGTAACTAGCATTTTTGTCTGATTTCTTATATTGTGCAAGTATTTATGTATTAGCATGTCGCTCGCCATTTCGAGTTCCGACGGGAATGCAAAAGGAACAGACTAATCATCACATTCATTACATTAATCAGAAGAATATATGATCATATACCGTAAATATTCTGCGCAATAATCGGTAAAATTCGGTCAAATGCACTGTCAAATACAGACTTGATGACATATTTTGTAATAAGTGATAGATGACAGTGACATTTTTGGATTTACATAAATGTTGATGGTGGAGATAACATAAAATTAATTCTATTATATGTATAGATGATGAAGCCGATAAAAAAAATGCCAGAACAATTGAAAAAATATTAATTTATCTATCATACTAATAACCGTCAATAAGGTAGTGACTCATTGATTAAGAAACCAATCTTTTATTCTATTTGAAAGTTATAGGTTGGCTTGTTGACATCGAACTCATTGGATGTCGATTGAAGAGAAGAGTGGCACGTACATCATAGTAATAGCAGAAATCAATTTTTTAAAGTATTTCTTCTACAAAGTACAAACCATCTTTGCCAATGTTTGTGATGAATGGCTCTACGGTTACAACATATGAGCCCTTTTTTCTGGCAGCCAATAAGAGCTTCCATGGCTTTTTATGATCATCAAACCCCTGGCAAAAATCAGATCAAGTGGTCGAAGTATTAATTCAAAGGTTTGTAGAAAAGGCCTATTTTGAAAAAGTAAAATGCTAAACGGTTCAATTTCGAAGTGCATAATCTTGAAAATATAAATTTACCTTTGTTTTTATGTTCACTTAGCATCTGAGCCTCATGTTCATAATTTCAAATATCCCTCACGAGTCAAGACTATGGAACATCCGAAGCAAGAGTGCAGATGCATACAGCACAACTGTTTACGAAAACAATGACATGAACGAGATATATAGAGACCGAAGTGAACAAATTTTCAAGTTAATGATGCAAATAAAATATACAAATCTATTAAAAGATTTAGTGAATAAATTTGGATTGGTGGTTCGAGTTGTAACGTCCTGTGATCGCAACAAATTCTTGGAGCAGAAAGATTTGGCGAAGTAGTGATACCAGGATGCTGAGAGTATTTGTTCACAACGGCTGGATAGAATGGTTACATAACTTGTTATGACATGCACTGGTAGTGGACAGGGTCGAAGACTAACATATGGGCCGGATCAAGGACTAACTTACGAGCCTTAAGTTAGGGTTCATTATGTCATGTCTTACTTGTATGTGAAGTAAGTGTGCCTGGATTTTGATGAGAGTGCAGAACGGCCAACAGAGCAATATAACAGCGTAGGGTTGGAGTTTGGAGGAAGAAAGCCGAAACCACTACTAGGGTTTGCTAGATTAGATGAAAGCTTGTGTCTTTGAGTGTTGAAATGTTGTACGTCGGTGTTGTGGTTGTGGTGCTTTTGAATCATATATATTAAACTCTCTTTTTGCTAGAATTTACTTGTGGTTGGGAGCGATATTTAAGAGTCAAGTAAATATCACTCCTTGAAACAGAAACTGAATTCACTAGAATCTTATCTGTGCTCCTTCCCGACCCTAGATCTCTTCTCTGATAACTTTCGCTTGGAGAGTCACTACTGTGGTTTAGCCTTCGACCTCAGCTCCTCGAATCTAACTGGCAAAGTACGATAAAACCACAAGTTCCACTCTTCAAGTAAGACCATGCATCTGGAGGAAGCGAATGAATCCTTCATAAGCATCTTCCACAAACTCTCTGCTAGCACCAAGGAAGTCATTGATGCTGAGAGAGAAACCTCGCTCCCAACCGGAACTCCTGACCCATTAAAATTAAAGA
>JAWWMW010001762.1:104519-132816 GCA_035048345.1 Echeveria elegans | reverse complement strand
TTATGCGCATGTACACACGCAAATTAACAAAAAAAAAAAATAATCAAATTCACGGTTTTAAGAAATATTGTGTAATGGAGATGTGGCTTACTTATTACAAATTTCAAACATAGAGATGATTTTTGCAAATGATCAATTATAAAGGTGGTTTAGACTAATTTCCAATTCAAAATTCTTATGATCCATTTGGTTTGGCTCATGAAAAAACTAATTGGTTAGATTAAAAAAATAGAGGACAATAAAATGATGTGTTTAGTTCATGAAAAATGAAATCAAAATTAATGATAACTTTAAATAAATTTCCTCTCATTTTTCTAAAAGAAAATTAATTTTCTTTCAAATTTACGTTCTATTTTTTTCTCTAAAATTTCCAACAGTGAAACGGAGGGCGTCTCGTTTTTCATTCTATTTTTCTTTAGAGTTGGAAAAAAAAATTAAAGAAAAATGAAAAAGCTTGAGAGTATTTGAATGTTCTAGAAATAAAATGTATTATTTTTTGTTAAATTTTCTACTACTCTCGTTTTCTTCTCTTTCTTTTGATATGCCGTAAGTGGATTCTCTATAGCTGCGGTTCCTGTGCGACTTTTGAGTCATCTGTCTAATGGCATCGCTGCTCCAACCAGCCCTCAATTTCTGGGCTTCTCCAGTTACAGTTGCCCACAGGCACAGGCTATCCAGCCCCAACCTCAACCGTGTTTCCGTAAAATCAATCTTGACATCATCAACTTCCGCCGTCAACGTTGATTTGCTAGACAATGCACATCAATCCAGCGCAGGCGCAGGCTGCGACACCAAAATTCGTCATTTCTGTGATGTGGGAAATCTCAACAAGGCCATGGATCTCCTCCTCATCTCCCCAAAATCCGACCTTGAGTTAGTGACATACTGCCTGCTTCTACAGCTCTGTGCTGACCGCAAATCTTTAAACCACGGAAGAAAAGTGCATTCAGTCTTGATCGCTAATGGCGTTGTGATAACTGGGATTCTGGGAGTTAAGCTTGTGTTTATGTATGTCAGCTGTGGAGATTTGAAACAGGCTCGACATGTGTTCGACACTGTTGCGAACGACAAGGTGTTTCTATGGAATCTGATGATGAATGAGTACTTCAAGATGGGAGATTACATGGAGTGTGTAGGGTTGTGTAATCAGATGAGAGCTTTGAATGTTGAACTCAATTCACACACTTTTACCACTGTCTTTAAGCTGTTGGGTGCTCTGGGGAGTGAGGATGGAGGTGAGGCTGTTCATGTGTGTGCCTTGAAGATGGGTTTGACTTCTTACAACAATGTGGCTAATTCTCTTATTTCTTTTTACTTCAAGGTTGGGAGAGTTGAAAGTGCCTTCAACATGTTTGATGAATTGTCTGATAGAGATGTCGTTTCTTGGAATTCCATGATTAGCGGGTGTGCGTCCAATGGAGTGCCGGCAAAGGGGCTGGACGTTTTCAGACAGATGTTGGAGGCGGGTGTCATGGTGGATTCAGCTACATTGATCAGTGTGCTTGTAGCTTGCACCGACCATGGCTCCCTTTTTCTGGGAAGGGCTGCTCATTGCCATGTAGTCAAATCTGGTTCTTGGGACACGATGGTTAGTAATGCTTTGCTGGATATGTACTCCAAGTGCGGAGATTTGGACAGTGCCACACGAGTTTTTGACAAAATGAGGTCAAAGAATATCATGTCGTGGACCTCTATGATGGCTGGGTTTAGCCGAGATGGCCTTTCAAGTAAAGCGGTCAGCCTGTTCCGTGAAATGGAAAGCCACGGCATGAAACCAGACGTGTATGTGATCACAAGTGTTCTCCATGCTTGCGCGTTGGACGGGTCACTGGACAACGGTCGAGATGTGCATGGCTACCTCAGAGAAAATGGCTTTGAGACGAGCTTGTCCGTGTGCAACACTCTTATCGATATGTATGCAAAGTGCGGCAGCATGGTTGAAGCCAGGGCAGTTTTCGAAGAGTTGGGAATAAAGAGGAACACAGTCTCCTGGAATACACTAATAGGAGGCTACACAAAAAATGGTCTTTGGAATGATGCTGTGGACATGCTTGTCAAAATGCAGTTGGTGCTGAATCCAGATGAGTTCACCCTCGCTTGTGTCCTCCCAGCCTGCGCAAGCTTAGCAGCTCTGGAAAAGGGACGTCAGATCCATGGATCTATCTTGAGGAACGGGTACTGTTCTGATCTTCATGTTGCCAATGCACTTATTGATATGTATGTGAAGTGCGGAGCAATGGTATTGGCACGGTCGGTCTTCGATTCACTCCCTGTAAAAAACTTAGTCTCGTGGACTATCATGGTCGCTGGATATGGTATGCACGGCTTTGGGGGAGAAGCCATTGATGTGTTCAACCAAATGCGGAAAACTGGGATCCAACCAGATGAGGTCTCGTTCATGTCTATACTTTCTGCTTGTAGTCACTCAGGATTGCTTGAAGAGGGATACAGGATTTTCAACATAATGCAACATGGCTGCATGATTGAGGCCAAGCTCGAACACTACAGATGTATTGTTGATATGCTATCTAGAGCTGGGAAGCTGACGGAAGCTTATAAGTTCATCAAGAAAATGCATGTGGAGCCGGATGCAAAGATCTGGAGTGAGCTTCTCTGTGGCTGCAGGGTGCACCATGATGTGAAACTGGCAGAGAAAGTGGCCGAGGAACTCTTCAGGCTTGACCCAGAGAACACAGGTTACTATGTACTCTTAGCTAATGTCTACGCCGAGGCAGAGAGATGGGAAGAAGCGAGAAAGCTTACAGAGCGGGTCACAAGACGGGCTGCGAAGAAGAACCTGAACCCTTGCAGCTGGGTTGAGGTCAGGGGCAAGGTTGAGATTTTCCTTCCCGGGGATGGCGACAGGCACCCACAGAGGACCAAAATCAACAGACTCCTTACAGAGATGAGAATTTTAATGGAGCAAGACGACTTTCCCAAGACCAAATACACTCTAATAGACGCAGATGAGCTGCGCGACAAAGCTGCATTATGCGGACACAGTGAGCAACTGGCCATAGCTTTCAGTATATTGAACGTGCCACCTGGTAAAACAATCCGGATCACAAAGACTGTTAGAGTATGCTGTGACTGCCATGAAATGGCTAAGTTAATGTCCAAGATGACTGGCAGGGAGATCAGTTTGAGGGATTCAAACAGGTTTCACCATTTCAAGAATGGAAGCTGTTCCTGCAGAGGGTACTGGTGAACTTCAACAGTGACATTCAGTCTTATAACTTACCCAACTCCTAAAACATAGTATACTCTACCTTGACCTTATACGAGTAAGCATAGCTGTGATTGGGAAGTTGAATAAGCACCTTCTAAAGTCATGGCAACTGCAAGCATTGAAATAAATATTAAAGCAAGGGACTTAGTATACATCGATAGTAGCTTCTGATCGGCCGTGGAGGACACTGCAAGAATGCCTTGCCGGGCAAATCTCCTTTGGCAGCAAGCTAAACTCATCTACTACAAACTACAAAAGCTGAGTCGCCATCTGCCAATAGATTAATGCCCGGTAATGCACGCAATGGCCTTCCCACGTCAATATGACTATTTTGGATTGCAATAATGATTCACAGGGCAAATCTCCTTTGGCAGTAAGCTGCAAGAATAACTCAGACTATACAAGTCAGTGCCATCTGCCAATGGAGTTATGCCCTGCAAAGCATTGTATACAAGTAGAAGCTGCTTGAAAATGTTTGATGATGAATTATACGAGGAAAAATAATGTTTATATGGTAAAACAGGGTCTGCTATTCGCCGTGCAAACAGGATATGCTAGGCACATCCTTTGCTCATCTCCTGCGAAATCTAAATGGTCCTATACCAGGCATATTCAGAAAATCGTGTGATGCTTCTTCGTACCCGTAACTTAACTTCGAGAAAGTACAAAAACACGAAACTTGATGCATACATTATACAAAGGCACTGCCAAATGCCTCTGGTCATAACAATAGAATACAGCTACAGTTCATTTTCTAATGTTAAACATCGGGTGATCTCACACATGAAATACAAGAAAGTATCCAATGACCACTTGGGCATTAAGTAATGATCTTAGGAGTAATTTTGATTTTGTCATTGCGGATAATATGCATGAACTTCAAAAGGTTCTGTAATTCAACCACTGCTTTGTTAACAAGTGACCAAATGACAAAACAGCCACCAGAGGGAACTTAAACATAAGTTGTTGAAGATCCTACATCTATTCTGTTTGCTATTCAGTGTCCCTTGTCATCCCGCGGCCCTTATATGGCCTATAAAAGGAGTTCAAAGTCATTTTAATTCGGATAAATGTTATTTTTACCATGTACACTAGATAGAGCCTGTAATGTAAAAGAATGAACATATGACCCGATGAAGGCAGAAGGCAGGCGAGCATATGAAATGCAATCACCAAAATCTCAAAAGAGAAAAAAAAAGGATGGAAGTTGGTATGCAATTAGTATCCCCTTCATACTATCCAAAGAGAGAAGAATATTATGTATAGGAATTGTGCTAGCACTCCAGGAGGCATATCCAAATGTGAGGTGCGAATAAGAGAGTTGTTGATTGTATTTTGATCCAAGCCAGAGCCAGCTTACGTGTAGTCCTCAAGTTTCCGGTTGAAGGCTTTTAGTATTTGTACTGTAACCTCAGGTTATGTAATTTCATAATAGTCTAGGGACTGGTTACTGGATAACCTGGAATAGCTGGGGTCAGTTTGTAATTTGCAGCTTCTTCTAATTCAGGGGCTTATGTGTGTTTGTAATTGTCATTTGGCAACCTCAGTCAGTGTCAGTTGATCAAAACAATGCTCAGAAGTGATGAAAGAAATCAGCTAACATTTCAAAAGCTATTTTCACATGCAGTAGAATCGTCTTTCTGATTAATGTGACTACTTGAGATATCAAGTGAAAATTGACTTTCCTCAATTTGATGTTTAGGATTCAGTTGTTTCAGTTCCCGTGTCAACTAAAGTTAGAGTAACTGAAAGATAAAATGACACAGAGATTGATAACCTGGTTCAGCTCCTTTAAGGCTTAGTCTAGGGGCTTCTCCTCAAACCGGTGGAAACAATTCACTAATCGAAAAAATTCTTACACAACACTTACAACATGTAACGTTCGAGTTAAGAATTAATCTAGTGAAAAGATCTAAGAAAATCTCAGTTCTTAGATACGAGACCCCGTCTAGATTTCCACCAGTTCAGACCCAGTCTGAACTATTCTGCACTGCGCCCTCAGACTTTCGTCGACACCGGCAGTGAGCAGCTTTTGACAGTTTGATGGCGTTCATCGGATTATCATCTCTCCGTGACTGATATGAACGACCTGAATTATGCTCGTGCTCCTCGTCGAACAAAGTGTTTTTACTTGGCATATTTCGACTTGGAATAGAAGATGGACGTGGCTTCTATTTATATGCACCGATTGCTTGCTTTTCACTCAAGCAAAAGATTTACTTGCCATAAATATCGTTTGAAATATTCCATCTTCAAAAATAATTGATATTCATATTTAGATTTGATGTTCCAGCAATTAAATCGATCATTATCTTATTTTCAAAAGATAACGATATACCTGCTCCAGCTGTCTGATTCTGATTCTGCTCCAGCCGTCTGACTCAGATTCTGTGACAGATATACTTCCAGGCTGTCAGATTTATTACCTTCAAAAATAATTACTAAATCGGATATTTAGCGATATTCATAATTTTCATAAATATCTGATTAAATTTATTTGGACGGTTATTTAATCAGATATTCTTCATCGCCTCTTTTAAATTGATCTATATCAAGTTGCCAAAAGATAAAGGTACATATATTCCAGCTGGCGATGACCTGGCATATCACGGAGGTCTCAGACTCTGTGACGACTGCTGCCTCAGATACTTAATCATCGTTTGTCTCATGCGCTGGATCAATAAATCTTCAAGGCCAAAAATATTGTCATACATAAGCACTTGTGTTCATGGTGCTTTCATCACGCAATAGTATACATATAACATATAACATAGATTTCAAGCAAGCATCAACTTTACATCTTAGCTTGTGAGTGACCAAATAATCCATTGGCTGTTCCAGCACCAGGGGCAAGAGTATTAAACAATGAAGTACTTTAACAGGGAAAGTTGTACGTAAAACAAACAATGGGAATTAATCAACATGAATGTACGATCAGTCTGAACAGGCAACATGCCCCAGTCTTTTTCAATTTCTCAACAAGCGGCAGCTCGAGGTTGATCTTCTTATACTCGAGTGCGTCAGAAACTGAAAAGATGAATTTTAGTACTTGTTGATTTGAAGTTAATATGTATGATTCTACTGCTATTACCACACCGTTTCTCCTGCTTGTATCACTCCTTTTTGTTATTTGCATATGTATTTTGATCAAGATACAGAAATCAGACACTTCCAAACTATGTTTGCCGTAGTTTCCTTAAACTGAACAAACAACATTATCACATCAAAAGCAACATGATTTTAAGTAACTCTTGATTAGGATATCTGCATCTGCATACATAGATAACATTACGATACATATGGTGACATTGCAGATGCGAGGAGTGCACTCGGATATTTGACACTTAAAAGAAAAGGAAATAAGGACTGATTCCATAGTTCCCATCTTCACTTCACACACGTCCAGTGTGTTACACTTCTTCTTTTCATTGCTTCTCTTTTGTTTTTAAAGCTCAAGTACCGAATTTTCAGACATGCATTAGTTGACAGAATCTGGTTTCTGTCGTCTGGATTACTTTTTTAAGAGAATATGCGGAGACTTGAAGGAGCGAACCTTTCATTCAGCGTCTGAAAGCCCTTTTATCCTGAAATGCTGCTACTGCATGCAGGATGAAATTTGTTGCAACAAAATCAAAACATGCACTTAACTGGTAGCTACCATCACAGCTCACTGACCGTTCATTGGTGGGGCGTCTAGCGCACTTGACAGGGTATTTGTATGCAATGAGAATTGCAGGACAAATTTCCTTTGGCACAAAGCTCCAAATTTTTTACCATGGACATGTAGACTCAGCTGATCGAGCTAAGTCATGTGATTGAAAACCATATGCCAAAGGAGACATTGTCCTGTAATCTGCATCTGCAAGACTTTTCAGTAGCTTGCATGCTTATTATGAATCCACACTGGTTGGTCCCAGTAGCAGCGGAGGCATTTATTTTAGAACTATTTGTCCCCAGTGATTTTGAATTTATTTTCACATTCATTCAAAATGAATACAATGATGGATTGTGTGCTCCAATAGTTTAATGATCGGTTGTGAATTCTGAACTTCTTGTTTGTATAGATATCTTGAGCCCAACCAAATTATTTTGTTATTTTGATCATTCAAAGTTGATGAAATTGTACGAGTTTTCTTCCAATGTCTTCAGTTTTGAAAATTGAATGGTGCTCGAGCTTCAACTAGACTATAATGGCGTGATTTCGGAGATGTTGACGTTGTGTGATAGTTGCCTACATTGTGGCTTATAATGACGTTGCCTACATTGTGGCTGTGCTTGTGTATTTTTATCCTTGGATGATGTCAGATGTGACCAATGAGTTCAATGAAGTTGAGAAATGTAGTTTGGAAGAGATATCAAACACACTGAATGCCCCTTATGCTTAACTAGCCATACCTTTACATTTTAGTACTAAACCAGCAATCACATGAGAGATTAAAGCCTCCACAAATTAAGCGCTGACTGAGACCAAATAAAGATGGCGAGATATCCATGCATTCTTCGACAAAATCCAATTACAACTACTCCAACTGATTTAAAAGGCAACTGTAGAAACCAAGAAAATTCTTCTCAAAAAGCTCACATGAAAGTTTACTCTGCAAGCGTGATATTTGCTTGGTGCGTGTTGAATTCCAAGCTTTTTCAATACTGAAAAAAAAAAGCATGTCTATGGCTATGGTGGGAAGATTCCCAAAGTTGGATTCTTCCATTGGCATCCATAGTTCGCCTTTTTCTGTATCTTCTGCACATATAATATTCTTCAAGCGCAATATTTTGTCAAGAATATTTTTTCACTTAGGTTCCGTTTGGTTGCGGGAAAAAAGTGAGAAAAAGAAAATTTAAAGAAAAATGATTTTCCCATGAGAAAGTTGTAAGGAAAATTTGATCTCAATTTGCCTATTTATTGTATTTTTTTCCCTTACAACCAAACACATCATTTCATTTTCACTCAAAATTTTCATTTCCTCTTCTTTTTCCTCGCAACCAAACGAAGCCTTAGTAGCATAAGAAACTGGAATAACTTGGTCGGGCAAGTGCTCCCAAAGCCTTATTGACTCAGGCACTGTTAACTGTTAAGTTCTTTTATATAATTTTTTTGCCTTAAAAAGGCAAAGGGTATCTTCCTGCATCCACACTCATAATATAATCCAGCTTTGACAAATGAACAAATTTAGATAGCAGTTTTGGTTGGTGATCAGAGATGTGATGGACCGTTGACATCACCTAAACAAAAAAAGAACACTCTCATTATTCGTATGTCTTACCAGTGTGGGTAGACTTCAATTGCCTGATCATACAGAATTTTCTGCTCACAAAATAACTGTTTTCTATCCCTCTCTTCTAAGAATAACCAAAAGATTGGCCCTTTATTGTTCGATATAGCTCGTGCACTGAGTACATTCTTAGACATGATTCCTGTAAAAGGATTAGTATTTGCGATATTTGTTTTCAGAACTAGAAGTACTTCTCTTTGAAAATGGTTCTAAAATGAGCATTTCCAGTAAAGCAAAACAGGTGTGAACAAGTATTGCAATCAAAGAAAAAAATGATCTCCATCAGTTTACTAAGTTTAGAAACAACAGAAAACCTTTACCAAATTTTACTGACCGAACGAGGGTCATGAGCATCCATTCATATCCACAAAGTCCAAACTCAATATCCACTTCACCACTTTTTACTCTCCATGTCTGAAAATATTAGCATACCGGAAATTTATAAATAGGCGGCATACCTCTCAACTTGATGGTCATTCAACCTTGTTTCGCATCTACTTGCCTCTAAAGACTTTGATCTTCCTCTTAGTTATCTCGTCTTCATTGATAATCTGATCATGGGAGAGATAACAGAGAGCCATTCCATCAACATTAAGGAGCCCAAGGATTCTCTAGATGTGGCGCCTGAAGAGGATTCCATTTTAACTATTCATTTCTTGCAGAAGGTATACTTTTGCGGGTAGCTAGTGTTGCCTAGCTAGTTTTTTTTTAATTTATTCTTCAGATGATTGGTTGACAATCTGATGGCGGTTTTTGATGTTTTTCGGCTGCAGCTGGTTGCCGAGGTGGTGGGCACATACTTCCTTATATTCGCAGGATGTGGCTCGGTGATTGTAAATCTTGACTCAGCGAAGCAAGTGTCTTTTCCAGGTGTGGCAATCACTTGGGGTCTAGTTGTTATGGTCATGGCTTATTCCACTGGTCATATCTCCGGTGCTCACTTCAACCCTGCTGTCACCGTTGCTTTTGCGTCCGTCAAGAGATTCCCATGGAAGCATGTATGCACTAGAAATATCGGCAACCATACAAGTCTCACATTCTTGTTTCCTTTTGTCCCTTTTTTTTTCTCATCATTTGTTTCAGGTGCCGATCTACATAGTTGTTCAAGTCCTTGGATCAGTCCTTGCCTGCGGAACGCTGAGGCTGTTGTTTACTGGGAAGCAAGATCAGTTCCCAGGAACCATGCCAACCGGCTCTCCGCTGCAGTCATTTGTGCTTGAGTTCATCATCACTTTTTACCTCATGTTTGTCATTTCAGGCGTGGCCACGGACAATAGAGCGGTCAGCCTTCATCATCATTTTCCATCCGAAAATTAAGTTACACTTCAACATGCATAATGAGTTGTGTCACTAATTTTCTTTTTACATACGACTGCAGATTGGAGAGCTGGCTGGACTAGCGGTAGGCTCAACAGTGTTGCTCAACGTCTTATTCGCAGGGTAAGCACATAACGTCTAGTGTATCTCAAAGTAAAAATGTGATAATTGTTCGTCTGACAAAAATGACTTACTGCTGTATAAAACACACTTGGAAACAATGCAGGCAGATATCAGGAGCATCAATGAACCCAGGAAGGAGTTTGGGACCGGCGATTATATGGCATCGTTACCAGCATTTGTGGGTGTACATAGCTGGACCAATTCTAGGAGCAGTTAGTGGAGCTTGGGTGTACAATGTGATCAGATTCACAGACAAGCCAGTGCGCGAGATAACCAAGAGTGGATCATTCCTGAAGAGTATTACAAGGCGTTAACTCTGCATATTAGCGTGAATGATATCTTATAAGTAACATATACACGTAGGCCGTCATAACTTCAATACAATCTGATGAAGTGGTTTGCAGCTTCATACTTCCTTTTTATGAGAAACAAGTGGCAAACCCGTCGTACCGACGGAATGCGACGGTCACAGAGAGATATTAAAAATAAAGTGCAGAACAGCTATAAAATTTCAAGAAAATGTGAATTTTTTTAAAAAGTAAGCAACATTGGAACACTATATAAGGAAATGAAGCGAGGGAGCAATGAAGCAAAACAAAGCGACGGGATGCGGCGGGAGCAGAAATTATTCTAACAAATGAGATGAGAAAACAAAACAGTCAAATCTCAGAAACAAAAAACAGAAAAAAGAGGGATTGTATGTGTGACTTAGCACTGTTTTAGGAAAAATGTGGCCGAGGTCACATTGCGGAAATATCGTCGAAGAACTGACAGACTTTTAAGCAAAACAGACGTTCTACAAATTGATGATGAAGTCTTCTGAAAGGAAGCGATCAACAATAAATGATTGGTAAAAGTATAATTAAATGTTACCAAGGTATGGACGGATGAGAGTGGAAATCACACCTCATCGACCATGAATTGACTTTGATAAGGAGTCTGTGAGAATTGTGCTTCTTCCATCTACAGCCTTGGGATAGCCGAGGTTGAATATCTTGACTATTATGTGGATGAATCCAAAATCCACAAAGTTTCAAAGCTGAACGACGTTGCAAGTGCAAATATAAAAAACATAGATCTGGGCGTGTACTAAGATATTAAATTAAGGTTTGTTCATGTGCAATGATGAACTGGGTTGTGTTAAGAACCCAACGTAACACAAATTGAAAGATAAAAATTTGAAAAATGGACTAGCTATGTCAATCTAATTTCGATGCATAAAAAACTTACACAATCTTGAATTACACCCTTGTCATCATATTTTGGTCATTGAATTCGATTGACAACTTTTCAGTTGGGGTCCAGATCAAGCCGAACGAACCTTCTTCTTACCGGATCTTTAGTCACAATAAGATGCTCTTTAGTCACAACTCCTCCCCGATGGACACGACAGCATAAAGTGGTCAGGAGTCGTTAATTCCGAGGATGAGGTTGAGTCGGAGAGAAGAGTGGGTCAACTCAGAATCATCGTCATCATCATCATCTGTACAACAACAACAAGAAGAAGACTTAAATAGAAACAGAGATGCTAAAAAAAACGCGTTTACACATTAGTTTAGTCAAAGGCCTCAACGTAGAAGAACATCAAACCAAAGTTAGTCAAATAATCAAATGCAATACTTTTCGAGTAAACCAACTCAACCAAGCAGGCAGCAGGCAGCTGATGATGCTTAATTGTAATACTGAATCTTGAGACTTGTTGCCGCAGATGGAATCTCCAGGACCTGAATCATTATTCTCTGATGCGCTCATATCAACACTTTACAATTCTATTCAGGCTTTAGGACGAGGGTTTGATGTTACTGCTGATATAAGATTGTTGTATTGCAAGGGTGCGCCTGGATTCAGACTTGTTCATGTTGCTGAGGATCGGACTCATGATCTTAGGTTTCAGGGTTTGCTTTTGCCTAATGTTTCTGTTGACATTGACTGTTCTTCTCCTCAAAAAGGAGCTGTTGAGTCCATTTCTGCTCTCCCCTTCCATGAGGTCTTACACTTCCTCCCTCTCTAATTCCGCGCTTATTATTTGATGCTGTCTAGGCTTTAGAAATCCTAGATCGAGAATTGTTATGTTTATGCCCTTCCACGCAACAAAGTATCTACATTTTGAGGATCTTTTACTAGAAGCTGAGCAAGCTTAAATGCTGAAATGTTTCGTCTAGCTGTGTGTAATTCTAATTGGTGTTTGACGTTACAGATGGCGGAGTACTTCAACGAAAAGTCTGAAATATCTGGATGGATTCCGCTAGGGAGTTTTAATGCAAATTTTAATTTTTCTGGGTCGTGGCAGATTGATGCTGCTGGTACTAAGTCGCTGGCTATGATTGGATCTTTTATCCCGTTGTATAAAGTTAATCTAGAGAATCATATTTTGGTGTTGAAAGATGAAATTAAGCGTGTTGTTCCTTACTCGTGGGATCCTGCGGCATTGGCCAGGTACTGACTGGTTTTTTATACAACACTTGAGTTGGTCATTTAAGTTTCTTTTAGTCAATCCTGATATTCTTTAAATGCAGTTCTAGTGAACTTTTTTACGGCAACTAGTATTAGAATTCATCAGTCAGAGTCATAAGGGCTAACGGAAAAAGCAGTTTGGTATGATTATGAATGGCTCGTCAAGTCAAAATGAGAAATTGTATTCAACATGGCATCTGAAAAAATCCTAAGTAATTTTTTTCAACCGAGTTACTAAGATAGACTTTCGTGTTTCCAGCTTCATTGAAAATTTTGGCACGCATGTTGTAAAATCGGTTACGATTGGAGGACGTGATGTGGTCTATATAAGACAGCATCAGTCATCAGCTTTGTCACCTATGGATATGGAACAGTATGTAGATGATATTGGCTGTGAGAGATTCGAGAGCTCAAGAAGTCCGTCTCCGTCCACAACTGCCTCCCTCAAATACAAGGATAAGGTTAGACAGCCTTTCAGATGAGCTACTACTCACTAGGCCATATTATCCACATTTCTGATGAGAACCAGCGTATACCTCCTCATATGCCTTTATTTTCAAACCCATGGATCATGATTTCTTTCACCCTTATTTTATTTTCCATGTTTTTAGGGATCACTTATTAGTTGATTAATAAAGTTCAAAATCCACAAGCTCAATAAAATTCATTTTGCTTAGATAATGTGTATTTTGGTTGGTTTTTGTGAACTTAAAGTTAGCTGACGTACTAAATAATATCGTAACACTGTGAATTTTAGTTCACTCATTATTCTTGGTTGATTCATAGTTCGCAAAGTGGTTCTGATGATTCTCACCAAAATAGGGGTTTTCACTGGATCCTATCCCCTATTTTTTGTGCGGAAACTACCATATAAAACAGAGAGCTCATATGGTACCATAGTGTATCATATACGTGTGAAGGTTATCAGTTACACAATGATAGTGATTTTTTAAACCACACATGTGGAGCTGTATGATACTATTTTTATTTGCAGTGGCTGATAGTGAAGTGTATTTTCTCGCTGCAGGATGTGACAGTTATTTTCAGGAGGAGAGGTGGGGATGATCTTGAGCAAAATCACTCTAGGTGGGCAGAAACTGTACCATTGGCACCAGATGTAATTAACATGACCTATGCTCCGATTGTTAGTTTGCTAGACGAATCCTCTGGAAATAAGCACCTGGCTCGTGCCATTGACATGTATTTAGAGTGTACGATCAATCATTTAGATGACTTTATTTCCTTATGTTGATAAATGCCAAATGTTGATAAATTCCTTGTGTTGATGTGCACTATTTGTTGACCAGTCTTCTACATCGTCCTCTTTACCAGATAAACCCCCTATCGAAGACTTGCAGTACTTTTTGGAATTTCAAATACCTCGAGTTTGGGCTCCGGAACAAAGCACCCTTCATAGAAAGGAACCTGTTTGTCAGTTCCTGCAGTTCAGTTTGATGGGTCCGAAACTTTACGTCAGTCCAGATCAGGTAGCACTTTTGTGGTGTGACCATAATTTTAGAACTGCGCTTCTGCCGGATTTGTCATTGTATCGTAAGTTGCATACATGTAATGTTTTATAGGTAACTGTTGGCCGGAAGCCAGTCACTGGTCTTCGTCTTGTCCTAGACGGAAGCAAAGGAAACCGGTTAGCCATCCATCTTCAACACCTCATTTCCCTCCCAAAGATCCTCCAACCCCATTGGGACACACATGTTGCTATAGGCGCACCGAAATGGCAAGGCCCCGAAGAGCAGGACAGCAGATGGTTCGAGCCCATAAAATGGAAAAACTTCTCCCATGTCAGTACAGCCCCCATTGAGCACACGGAGACCTGCATAGGAGACCTGTCTGGCGTCCACATTGTAACTGGTGCACAGCTTGGCATCTGGGACTTTGGTGCCAAAACTGTCCTGTACCTTAAACTCCTTTTCTCCAAAGTCCCTGGATGCACTATCAGATGCTCAATCTGGGACCACAGCCCAGCGTTCCACGACAGCCCTTCTACTTCATACTCACCCGAAAACTCCAATAAATTGCTGAAAATCATAGACATGTCGGAAATGATAAAAGGGCCTCAGGATATCCCAGGGCATTGGCTCGTCACGGGAGCCAAACTTGGAGTGGACAAAGGCAAGATCATCCTGCGCTTAAAGTACTCATTGTTGAACTACTGATAAATACACTGTGGACAGCAGAAGCAGCTACTGTAATTTAATTGAAACTGAACAGCAGTTCTTAGGAGATATAACCCCTGTTGTTTTCTTCGCATTGTACATCTGCCCATTTTTTTGGTGAGAAAAAAATCCGAGCATTCAACAGACACATAATAAGATTGTTCGAGTCTGTTCTTTCTTATCTGTATCCAGGTACATTCCAGTTGTTTCCATTTTGAGAAAGTAAAGGCTGAACTGAAGGTATCTTAATATATTGTTTATCTTAAGTAGCTGTAAATCTTTCTGGCAGGTAACAGAAAACAGCTACGCACAGGCACAGACACCCAATTCCAACTGTGTTACACGGCTTTTAGTTCACATGATGAGTTCATGCATCTTCAACACTCGGCAAAATGTAAGAAATGAATTTTCTGTGACACGTTTTCTTCATGCTTTGTTATTCTAAACGGTAGCTGAAGCTGAAACGGAGATCCTGATATTGGTCAGAGTTTTTCTGTAAACTCGAATTTATAGAATCATTTACTAAAATTTGTGATTAAAGCGAACAGAAAAAAAGATAAACCTTGAGAGTGTTTGACAGTTTTCTTAGCTAAATATATCGAAGGCATCCCTTTATGATTTTCTACTCGTCCAGCATTGTGCTAAATCCAAACTCTCGTATCATGAAATTCGGAGTTTCCTAAAAATCCTATCCATTTCGAATGGCATTAACATCAGATGATGTGAACTGTTTGTGTCGGTCAACTGACACATAAGTCAAATTCAGACACAAGAAAAGGTACAGTCCTTCACGGTGACATCACAGTGATTATTAAAAAAATAATGAAGCAACTAGGCAGGGAAGATGAACAAGTATGAATCTGGACAGAAACAGGGAACTTCCACTTTGGATTTTAAGCATAATGTACCAAGCTGGCATCAATCCGGATACTTAAATCTGCGGAGCAAGTTGTCCTTAACATGTTGTTCTTTCTTTTCTATTCTCGAACATGTTGCTTCGAATCCTAAACAGTCAAGCCACATGTAGACTTTGGCATCAGAAGTTTGCCTCTGCTTGATGACCGCTTCAAAACTCCATTCATTGCCAAAAAAAAAAAAAACACAAATAATTCAATAAATTTAATATTATATCTGCAATAAAAACTGAAAAATTCTGTGGTAACTTTTTTGCATAACTTTCTCCTAAAGAATGCACATTAATTATGTATTAATTTTTTAAAATTTAAATATAGTTTAACCCACTTATTTATTCGAAAGGGTAACTGATCATGTCACTTTAATTAGTTAATACTTCATCAGTCCCATATTTTTTCTTCACATCTCTTTTTTGAGCGTCTCAAAATATACTTCTCATTTCTTTAAATGGAATTTTTTTCTCTCTCATTTATATTTTCTCTCTGATATTCACTTTTCACTTATTTTCTTTATACTTTTATCTCACATAACGTACTCCAAAAAATTAAGAAGTATGTGTTAAGAAAAATGGTATAAAGTATTTTTTTTGAGCCGATTTAATGGGGGTTGGTTTGAAAAAGGAGCGAGCCAGCGAGTTTGATTTCACACGGCCACCGTCCTCTGTGTACAGCTACACGAATTATATAGTAGTATAAAAGACGTTAATTGATGGCGCAAGTTTCCTTCCTCTGTTCCGTTCCCATTGTCGCCGGAGGCCTCTCGGTAAAGTCTCCGAGAGCGCCACCTCTCAAAAAAAAAACCCTAAATTCCCAATAGAATTAAATGGAAGCGCCATCAGCTACATCGGATGGCGTGGTTGATCAGGATCATCGGCCAAAAGTGAAGGTAGATTATGGTGAAGATATGCCGGAAATGGATGGTGGGATGAGGTTGATGTATCTGGCTAACGAAGGGGATTACGATGGGATCAAAGAGGTTTTGGATGAAGGAGGTGTCGACGTCAGTTTCAGAGATATTGATAATCGGACGCCGTTGCATTTGGCAGCTTGTCATGGCTCATCAAAGGTTGTAGAGTTGCTTTTGAGTAGAGGAGCTGAAGTTGATCCCCGAGATGTCTGGGGCAGTACGGTACCCTCCTTCATCATCCCAAACCCCTTTAATTTTAATTTTGATTTTGTGTATTTCTTATGGTAGGGTTTGATTGTTTGAATTTGAATTTGATTTTTTTTTCCGCAGCCTCTAGCGGATGCGATACATTACAAGAATCATGATGTTATAAAGATTCTGGAGAAACATGGAGCGAAGCAGTTGGTATGCGGTCAGACTGCATTTGTTTTCGAACTTCTTTCCTTATGACTGCTGATTTTTTGGCTGTATGTTTTATTTGTCAGGCCACTCCCATGTGTGTCACCCCTAACATGGAAGTGCCCGAGTATGAGATTGATCCGGCCGAGCTAGATTTCAAAAACTCTGTCGATATAGCTAAGGTAGCATTTATTTGTTCCTAATGGCAATTTTTGACTTTTTGGTTGACCCTGTAACTTGGAGTAGCCTCTGTCCCTTATAGTTTGAGGAATGTGCAGGGAACGTTTCGCAAGGTGTCGTGGCGGGGTATAGAAGTTGCTGTGAAGCAATTCGAGGAGGAGGTTTTTAACGAAGAGGATAAAGTGTGAGTAAATAGTGTGTAGATGTAGTAGTAGGATGAAGAGCTCTTCTCATGTTTTCTCCTCAAAAGATTTCATACTGAGTACTTTCGGCTTTGTATTTATTTGTACAGGAAAGCATTTAGAGATGAGCTTGATTTGCTTCAGAAAATACGCCACCCTAATGTTGTACAGTTCCTTGGTGCTGTGACTCAAAGTAGTCCGATGATGATTGTCACTGAATATATACCCAAGGTCTTCCGTAACAAATACACAACTACCAGCACTTTGAATCCGTGCAGCATAATTAATGCTTCGTGCCTGAAATTGCAGGGAGATCTTCGTGCATACCTGGACAGGAAAGGGCCTTTGCAGGTGACAAAAGCTGTAAGATTGGCTCTTGATATTGCCAGGTTAGTCGTAATGCATTTTGGTCATCATCTATATATATCCAATTAGAAACCTCCCGATCTTATTCTACTTTTGGTCCTGTCTATCTCTGCAGAGGAATGAACTATCTGCATGAAAACAAACCCTCTCCGATCATTCATTGTGACCTTGAGCCTTCGTAAGCATAAATTATCTTCTCATGAGAATATCTTTTTTTCTGTGACTGCCAAAGAAAAAAAGTTCAACCTTGCTATTCTGGAACTTAACAGAAACATATTGCTGGATGATTCTGGGCATCTCAAAGTCGCTGACTTTGGAGTCAGCAAGCTGTTAAGAGTTGTCAGAACTATGAAAGGCACCGATGTGGATTCATGTGAGTTTCTAGCGTTTGGTGCATTTTCATCCTTTGCTATCAGGCTCTGTAATGTAAACAGCAGCACATATTTCCACGTTTAGTGAGTATTTTAGTTAATTTCTCCACCCTCCCGTTGCTGTTACCAGGTCGCTATGCAGCACCAGAAGTGTTCAATAGCGAAGATTATGATACCAAGGTTGATGTGTTCTCGTTCGCCCTGATTCTTCATGAGGTTTCACTCTATACTCATTCACACTTAATTTTCTTTCAGTAAATTTTTCTAGCATTGTAATGGGTCTACAACAGGCTTAACTTCATTTGTTTAAAATAAAACAATAATTGTGTCGCTTATGTTTGGCAACAAAGCTAATTATAAATGCTTCAGATGATTGAAGGCACTCTTCCATTTCCTGGGAAACAAGATAAAGATGTGCAAATAGCGTATGCGGCGAAGGAACGGCCACCATTCACCGCTCCTGCAAGGCTCTATGCACATGGCCTCAAGAAGTGAGTTCAGTCTATCCCCATTTACATTCATTCATCTTATATGACTGCAGGTCAGCTGATAAGACTTCATGTTCTATGTTTTCAATGTGATTGTCCTATTGCAGCTTGATCGAGGCGTGCTGGACTGAGAAGCCATCTGAGAGGCCAACCTTCCGTCAAATAATAAACAAGCTTGTCCACATTGACTACACATTGACCCATAAAACAAACTGGAAGCAGGTATAAATTATGTTCCATTACGAAGCATCTATGTACCACAAATTTGTACTAATAATGGTTAAGGATTTATATTCTCCTTTTTTGCCATGAAGATTTTCCCATTCGGTTGCTTTAGTGGTAACCCTCTACAACATCATGGAGGCCGTCACCGCAGACCCAACGACCGCAGCAACTCATCGAGTTCTTCCAGCAGCAGCTCATGACAAGAAAATTAAGTACACCTTCACAGATTCTTTTGCACTAACTTCTAAAAGCAATGTTTGTGGCTGTATAGCAACAAGTATACCCTCACACTCATTGTAACTTTATATTTCTCGATGGCATTTCATGTCATTTACCAGTGTGTTTTGAGCCTTTACTAAATGCAGCTTGCTCCCCAATCCCAATAAATTTAGTGATATTATTGAGACTCTTAAAGAGATCGAGTGCTAAGTGGGCGTACATCCACTGAAGCCACTCCTGAAATTATATCCCATGCTTATATATATATATATCTGAATGGCTTTCACAGCTGCTCCAACCCACCAAAACAATTACGTGGGGATGAAGGGGGAAGATCATTCCTTAATAGTATGGCCATCTTTACCGTCCATATAATTTATTTAATATTCACTAGGAATACACAATTTTGTTGTACCCTAACCTTGCAAAAACGCAGAAAACAGTCGAGAGCAATGACATCTGCCTGTTTTGCATTTCAACAGTTTTTTTTTTTTCATACGAACTTGCAGCAAATACGCGCTCTAGCCCAACACTGACAAACCAACTGCTCCAACTGTCAGTTACATAAGCCCTGTAGTCACAGATTGCGAGAGTACATAATCAAGTTCATGGATTTTCAATCCCCTTTGGAGTTTTGGCCAATTAATTTTCACACAAACCTGAATGAACCCTTCTCTCATAGTCTTACAATGGTGCACACAACCTTAAAACAGTGTACCTGTTTCTTGCGTTTCTGTCCTTAGTGTCCACCTGCAACAACAGTGTACAACAGACATCTTTATCAGATATTGTTCAGGAATTCAATGGAGAATTCAAGGTCTTGGTCTACTCACATGGACGATGAAACCCACGGCACCATTGTAATCTATCATCTCCTTCCACTGGGACCAAATTGTTGTCTGAAATTTTAAAAAAACACAGCTTCAAGTTAGTGTTGTACCATTCAGTTCACAAAGTAACCGGAGAAATAAAACAAGCGAAAAAAACCTCTAATGATTAACTTTAACTATTTAAACGCCTCCACTGAAATGCATACTTCTCTTTACGAATGAGAAAACATGGAACTACTGTCCAGTTAAACGTTATATGAAATTTGGTTCAAACTAATACATGCATCAGTTGCGCGTAACGAAAGAATACAGGATCGAAGAATGAACCCACATCTTATCGGAACCGAAAGAAACGAACCCTATTCGTATCTGGTAAATTATGAGAAGCACTTCACCTGAGCAATCTCATTTGAAGCATTTCAAGTCCACACATACACCTGAGCAATACTTTCTTTAGAATGGAAGTAGCATTAAACTAAACCCAGACATTGACCTAAAAGTCTTTTGTTTAACAGAGGTGGTGGTGATCAGTTTTGCGAATGAACTTGACGTGGCATTCGCGGAATGGCTCCAAGTGATCCTATGTTCTATAAATCCTTGATTCCTTGTGTTAATTTGACATGTTTCTTTGTCTGACCAAACATTTTTGGGAACCTCACAAAATCACAACCAGCTAGGAATCTTCTATGTACGTACAATATTCGTAACGATTTTTTGTAAAATTAATTAATCATTATATCAAGTATGTAAACACATTCATCATTAATCTCATAAACATTTAATTAGTTATATCCCTAATAAGATTTTATCACATATGGTTGTCAAAGGTCCTCATTATTATCATCTCTTTTTGATCCCATGCTCCCTTTAGCATCTTAATCGCTAGTAGGCACGACAGGCCCGGCAATTAGTATTGGTAATCTTTATTTTAAATTGACAATAATTTTCGTTCACCTAATTTACTCTTCAAGGGTACTCCTAATACAATTTGTTTAGTAAAATGTTTAAATTAAATGTCTTATCTAAAAAATGAATATTCTATAAATAGCAATTTGAACATAGAAGAAGTAAAATTAAGGCTATAATTAGTAAAGTTTCTAGGCACAACCTTATCTGTAAAAAATAATAATAATAACCTTTTATCGACGCACCTACTGCGATTTTTTTTATTATATATAAGTAGATGATAATAATCATTAAATAAGAAAAATATTAGCAAATAATAAATAAATATTTTATTAGGTGTTTAAATAATTAAATTAAAAAGCGATAAGACGGAATCCAAACTGCATTTAAATTGGGTTGAATGAAGAGAGGAGTGCACAGGCACAGTCAGCCCCCGTTTTTACATTAAACATTACAGTACTATATTAAACATTAATCCCTACAGAACACAAACACGAACGCCAGCCTCGTCTCTCTCTCTCTCTCTCTCCTCTGTTGTCTGCCTCAATCACCATTCTCTGCTCCCCCATTTAAATTCCCAGTGACAAAAGGTGGGATCTTTTTCCTTGATTCCTCTTTTTCCCAGTTCTAAAGCGGTGCGACGAATGTGACCCATGTAGCTGCTGACTTGTTTTTAAGGCTGCGGAATCTGCAATTGGGGTTTTTCGATTTCTGATTTTAGGGTTTGCTGAGTCCCGACTCTGTTCTTGTAGGTAACTTGCTGCTTTTCCGATTGGGTCTTTTTGTTTTTGTCGGATAAAATATTTGTGTCAATCGAGAATTGATTGAGAGTCTTGGGGCTTTTTTGTATTTTGACAAGTTTTAATTTTTGATCGTCTGTTGTGATGGTGGTCGTGTTGTGTTGAATTTGATTGGGTTCGCGATGTTGATTCTGTTTCATGTCTTTTGTGGGGTTTAGAAGTTAAAGATGACACCTTTATTGACTTGATGCTAATCAATTTGGAGTTTGGACTTCTCGGTAGCTATGAGGCATTATTCTCTTTTTTGTGCTGAAACAATTGGCTACTACTCAATTGATTGATATGTGAAAAGTGTTTTCATGTTGTGAATGGTTCTAGTTTTTGTGCAGGTGCTGTGATGGAGCGGCATTCTGATAAGGATTCAATAGGTGAGTAGTTAAAAAAAGTTCATCAGTTTTATTCTATAGTTTTGGTGATAAAGTCTTTTTGTGTGAGTGATGTGATTCTGATGTTGTTTGACAGATTCGCCTAATATACCGATTGGAGACTTTAATAAGGAAATGGGAGGCGGTGCTTGGAGTATCTCAGTTGGGGCTGGCGGCGGATATCATGCCTCAAGTGATGCTAGCCTCTTTTCGTGCTCCGTGCCTGTTCTTCCGCATGAGAAGCGTATATTTGCTTCCATTGATATCAGTATTTTTTGTTTCGTTAAAGAAGTTATTTTGTGATGCATGTTTGTTTTTGCTCATGCAGTATTAAATGTGAATTGCATGGAGATAGTGGATCAGTCTGCTGATGACTTATCAGCACATTTGGGTAAAACGACCCCGGAGGCTGACTCTGATGATTCGAATAACGGTATTGAGAGTCATGCAGTTGGTTCGTTACTGCCTGATGATGTGGACACTCTCTTTTCTGGTTTGCCGGATGATTTGGATCTGAGTAACTTACCCAACCGGCTGGATGACTTGGAAGACGATTTTTTCGGCAGTGGGGGTGGAATGGAAGTCGACCATTTTGATAAGCTAAGCATGGGTGTGGCTAGGATGAATATATCTGATGGTGTTTTTGGGAATGGAGTGGGTCTTCATTCCTTTCCAAATGGCGTTGGAGCCATTTCGGGTGAGCATCCACTTGGGGAACATCCTTCACGAACACTATTTGTTCGTAATATCAATAGTAACGTCGAGGACTCTGAACTGAGAGCCCTATTTGAGGTAATATAAATAATTTAGTGGCTAGGTCTTCGGTTTCACTGGTTTACTTGTATTCCAAACTGAAATAAATGTGGTTCCTTCTGAACGGTAACTCACATGCTTTGTTTAGAGTATTGATTGTGATAGGAATGTGGATATGGTTCCTTGTGAGCCTTTTTCTTGTATCTGGATCTCACAACTGAGTACTTATATGCCATTTGGGGCCCTTGTTTTGTACACAGCAATATGGCGAAATAAGAGAGATGCACACTGCATCTAAACATAGAGGTTTTGTGATGATACGTTACTATGATATACGTGCTGCGCGAACTGCTATGAGGGCGCTGCAGAACAAGCCACTGAGACGAAGAAAACTGGACATTCACTTTTCCATCCCCAAGGTATAAATATAGCAGCTTCATCCTTTTTATGGAATTACAAAACGGTTTACATATTCTTTTCCTTACAACATACCCTGGTTCTCATACTGATAGGATAACTCGTCAGACAAAGATATGAATCAAGGAACCCTGGTTGCATTTAATTTGGATCCAGATCTTACAAATGATGGCCTGCTAAAAATATTTGGGGAGTATGGTGAAGTGAAAGAGGTATCACTCCCTCGGCATCCCTTGCTTCTGTTCCATTTCACTCCAAAATATTATTTAGAAGTATTTTATCCTCATTATTTAGACAAGGTCTTCTGTATGAGCAGATAAGGGAAACCCCCAACAAAAGGCACCACAAGTTCATTGAGTTTTATGATGTCAGATCGGCTGAGGCAGCGCTTAGAGCTTTAAACAGGAGTGAAATAGCTGGAAAACGAGTGAAGCTTGAACCCAGTCGTCCTGGAGGAGCTCGCAGGAAGTATGCAAATAAGTTTTTTTCCTTCCCTACTGTATCTTGCAATATTTCTCGCTTTTTTCTCATGATAACAGTCTTGTTTATGTGTTTATCAAATATTCACAAAGTAATAGCTACAGAGTAAACATTAATCAAGTGTAAGATCTTCTTTGAGATCAATATTTCTCGTTTCTTTACTTAACTACCTGATGGTTCTTTTCTTCTCATTTTTTACTGAGATTGTTGTCTTTCGTAACAATCATTTTGACCAGCTGAAATATATTGGATATGCAGCTTTGTAACACACATTAATCAAAGTCTTGATCCAGATGATAGTTCAGCTTTCAGTCGTCATGTTGGTTCACCGATAACCAACTCGCCACCCGGTAGACCTGTCAATAGTTTTGATTTTTTTCAGATCGCGTGTCAATGGTAGAATGTATTTTCTGACCGCTAAAAATTCTTTTAAAGGTAATTGGCCGCAGTTCAACAGTCCGATCGACCACAGTCTTATGCACGCTTTTAGTAGTTCTCCAAATTTTGGGATTGGAAGTCCTGCGGGAAGCAATTCCTTGCCCAAGCAAACACCTTTAATGGTTCATCAGGCATCCAACTCTCTGAAGATCGCACCCATCGGGAAGGACCAACGAAAAGGAGCTGGCACTCATTTTAGCCAAAACAGTCTTCAGCAGTCTCATTCCTTTCCGGAACCCGGTTTGAATCTGCTTCTTGGAACATCATCATTTGGAGCATCAGTGCCCAACGGATCAGGCATTGGAACATTATCTGGACCTCAATTCCTTTGGGGAAGCCCCAACGCGCGCACTGAGATATCCAAGTCTCCAGCTTTGTCGAGATTTCCTATGGGCGGTCAGTTTGTACCAAATGAACAAGGATTAGGAAACGGGTTTCCCAATTCTGCTCGTCCTGGATCTTATCACTCTTCAAGTTTACCTCGTCACAGTCTGTTACATCATGTTGGATCTGCACCATCTGGGATTCCATTAGAGAGGCACTTTGGCTTTCTCAAAGAGTCCGTAGAAACATCATTCATTAACCCTACGTATAGGGGTATGGGTATTCGAAATACTGATCGGAATTACTTATTGAACATGGGTACTCAGGGTGCGCTGAATTCAAGTGTTCCGTACTCGGGTTACTTTCCTGAAAGTGGCTCCCCAAGCCTTATGTCAATGGCCTCACCTAGATTGAACGATATGATTTTCACTGACAGCCCCTACTCAGGCACATCCTCTAATGGCATTGACAGTTTGGTGGAACGGGGACGAAACCGACGGGGAGAAAGTAATGGAAATCAAGTAGATATCAAAAAACAATTTCAACTTGATTTGGAGAAGATAATTAGTGGAGAAGATACTCGAACAACTCTGATGATAAAAAATATCCCTAATAAGTATGGTTCTGTTGGCCTTCTTTCCATTCTTATATTAAATACCATCTACTAAAATGATGATCATTAAGTACGTGACTTGTTTTCCATCAGGTATACATCAAAGATGTTATTGGCAGCTATCGATGATCAAAACAAGGGAACTTATGATTTCCTTTATCTGCCAATTGATTTTAAGGTGAGTGCATCACTTTTTCCATAACACTGTTGTTTTAGGGCTTATCCACAGTAGGAAAATTCGAACAATACTGTTGCTTTACTGTTCCTCTTGTTATTTGCTTCTTTTGCAGAACAAGTGCAATGTTGGTTATGCATTTATCAACATGCTGTTGCCGGAATACATAATTCCGCTATATAAGGTTTTTGCTCATATTCCCTTTTACTGTTCAGTATATAAATTTTATGAGCAGCCATTATCAAAAAAAGAAAAAAGAATTATGAGAAGGCAGTGGCTGTTTCTGTTGTTCCACTATACTCAGTCTTGGTGAATGATTGTTCTCTTAAGACCTGTGTGATTTGCTTGATTTTCTTCTCTAAGAGGCATGCATTTTTTTCTAACAGGCATTCAACGGCAAGAAGTGGGAGAAATTTAATAGCGAGAAAGTTGCTTCATTGGCATATGCGCGGATCCAGGGTAAGGCAGCTCTTGTTACACATTTCCAAAATTCAAGCTTAATGAATGAGGATAAGCGCTGCCGTCCAATTGTGTTTAATTCTGATGGCCCTGAAGGTGGTGACCAGGTAATATCTTGAGTTTTGTTTTCATTACCTGCATGTCAGGTTTTAATGGTCAACCAATTTCTTGATCTTTATGCAATTATATGATTTTCAATAACTTCCATGACAGATCACACAAGAACATTTCCGCTCCAGTTCAAGCATGCAAATTTTCCAGCCTAATGCATCATCAGTGTCATCAGAACTTCATGGCAACACATCTGGGTTTAGTTATGGGTTCTCCACAAACAAGAGCTAGTAAGTACTGCTAGTGAGCATATGATGTGAACTCCTTTTTGCTCAAGAGTTGCAGTAGCAGCAAGCATGAGTTTTGGCATTAAGGAAACATTTTGAAGTGTGTAAAGTTAGTCAACATTATCTGGCACAACGGTCAAGATGACGATGATAAATTAGAGGATCGCATGGTTGATGAGTAGAGAGCCATGCATTTTGTTTCAGTTTTTTTTTTTTGAGGTACAGCCCTTGTCATATTTAGTTCATCTTTTTGGTTGGTGATTCTGTGGGTGTACAGATGAAATTTGAAGTTGTAAAAAGGATGAAGGGTTTTAATAAGGCTAAGAAACATAAAGGCATGAACCAAGCTTGCTGAGTTGTGTCAGTACTCTCACCATTGTTGAATCCTGCCTAGTTTATATTGATGTGCCTGTTTACTTCAAACTTTTGACTTATTGTTGATAGGCCATCAGTTGGAGTTGTGGAAAATGATACAGTTTTGTTCCTGTTTTGTTGCAGTTGAGCTGCATAATGTATCAGACGATGACATTGTGTTGTGCCATTTTTGCTTGCCAGTTAATTTCCCTCGTCTCAGCTATACCTGATATTCATAATATCACTTCATTCTTATATTTCTGATGACTCCCGTGCTGTAGCTGGGAAAAATATTTAAGCAATTGTTGTTCATGAGTAGCAGCTCAGCGAAGTCAATCAGTCTCACTCGGTGCCTGGGGTGGGATTCTCTTGTTTTCATTGACTTAAAAGAACACAATCATAATGCCCTGTTTGTTCGTGGAACAGAGATTTAAGGGGAAAATAAAAGCAGCTTAAAAGGGTATAAAGCTTTTTCATTGACAAACCGAACATGTTCATTACAAAACGTGGAGGTTACACTGCCGGATTGAAGCTAGTTGTTGTGGTTTTTGGCCTGGCTGTTTATGTTCTTGCTGCCAGCTGCTGTAGTTGAATTTGGATTCCTGGTTGACTTCCTAGTGTACTATAAGTCTAGAGCTAAAAGCATTGGTAATACCAAAAAAGTGACAATGAGAGTACACAACAAGTTGCATCACTATATATGTTACTACTACTCAACTGCAGTCTGCACGCACTCAATCACACAGACCACAACACATTTTTCCCTAAATTAAAGGCACATCTTCATGCTAATTTCTACTACTACTTAACTAGGGATTTCAAATGCTCTTCCGAAAATTGCCACCTCAAATTCTGAGAGAAACTAATGCGCAGTAGAGGGCATTCTGAAATTTGCAAGAAATTTTGGGCAAAACAGTATATCCATAATCCATCTAAAACAAGAAAGAAAGAAAAAATTTATCTTTCACATCTCTTTTCGATTTAATTTAGAGTAACTTGCGTTTAACCACCACTATAATGTGTCCATTTTCACTTAATTAGCACTATAAATTTCTTTGCACTTAACCACTGTATAAAATTTAAAGTAAACAAATGATCACTCTTGTTAATATAAAAAACTTTAAAAAATAGAAAAAATAGAAAAATAAATATACATGATATATATAACATTATTTGACTTTTGTTCATAATGAAATTTTGCATTATTAAAAAAGTTTTCAATTTTAATAAAATAAAATAGTTTCAAACTTTTTTCTTTCATAAAAAATAAATATTTAGGTTTAATAGATTTTATATTATTTTAAATTTAATATAATTTCTTTCTTATATAGTTTTTTTAGTTTTTGAATTTTTTTCATTTTAAAAAAATTAATGAATTTTTTATATTAACAAAGGTGGTGATTTGTTGACTTAAATTTTATATAGGTGGTTAATTGAATTTTTTATAGTGATGGTCAAAGTCTACAATATCTAAATATACACAGTTTAAAGTTATGACACAATACACTTCACATGGTCAAAGTCGCATGATCAAATCTCATTTTAATTTGATTATGAGAATGATCAAAAAATCATGTAAAATATCATGATAGGGATGCATGATTTTTTTATCATTTCTAGAGCAAATCCAATTAGGGGTGCACATCCGGGTGACCCGGATCGGGACCGGGACCGGAAACCCGAGTTTTTCCTTTGATTTTTTTTTTGTTTTTTCGGGTTTGGACCGGACCTGGACCGAGACCAGAAAAAAATAAAAATGTGACCCGGGGATCGGACCGGACCAGGAAATTCCGGTCCGGTCCAATTTTGTGCACCCCTAAATCCAATGCTCTTATGCACACTGGTTTTGCAAAATTAGTTTTTTTTTAATGATTATGTATCAAACATTGTTGTTGCTCCAATCAGATTATGCATATTGATTATGTAAATTTTAAAATGATTAATTTTTATAATTTAATGTATGATGTTTTTGTTCAAGATGGATACCAACGCATAATTCTAAGTATCTATATCTATATCTATATCTATATCTATATATATATAATAAAATTCATATCCACAACCACACATATAGTGATGAAAATTTTCATCGCTAAAACATCTAATTTCATTGCTAAAATAGTTGGAGAATAAGACAAAAAATTAATAAGACAAAAAAATTAAAAATTAAAAAAATTAAAATTCATATGTACAACTTAAAATTTTGAAATTGTGCGCAATGCAT
>JAWWMW010001762.1:34518-46151 GCA_035048345.1 Echeveria elegans | reverse complement strand
AAAGTTTCAAATAATCCATTGAGTGTGGCTGAAAGTCATCGATAATATATACTAATGATTGAAGAGTTGAGGAGTCGTGTGCGACCTATGTTTCGATTATATTATATGTACTAGATAATATTATATCTTACTAGCGGCCGCCCGTCGTCCCGACGGAAAAGCGGTGTGAACCGACTCTGGGCCCATGTGGTATGTGTAAATTTAAATTGACCCGTGTGGTATGTGTAAACATAACTGACCCGTGTGGTATGTGTAAACATAACTGACCCGTGTGACCTGTGTAAATTTAAATTTTTAATTTTTAATTTTTAGTTTTAAATTTAAATTTAAATCTTAATTTTAATTTTAGTTTCTTAATTTTTAATTTTTAATGAATATGATTCGTGTGAGCCGTTTAATGGGCTCGGCCCGTGAGTTTGTCTGTTAAGGGATGAGGGAGAAGTGATGAAAGATTAGGGTTTGGTTCGGACAACAGCGATGAAAATTTCATCGGTAAATGAGATAATTTTATCGCGGTCAACCTTTATTCTATTATTATATAGATTACACCAATCATGTACCGCTTTGACACTTGTTGTATATAAAGGGCTTGATTGGAAGAACATGTTCGCACATAGTTTACGGTTCGAGACATCGATGCATTACGATTGAGAGGCGGTTGAGAGGAATCGAAATGGAAATCGACGGTCAATTGGTCGGCCTATGCATCGAAGCTGCTTCCGACACTCCCACCGCTATCGAAAAATGGCGAAGACAGCACCGGACTCTGGAACGACTACCCGTCCCACTTGCCGACGCTCTATTCCACCGTCTCTTGCACCGTCGACTTCTCCAACCCACTCTTTTACAGTAAGTCAAACTCAAATAATTGCATCCTTATTATCCAATGATTGCTTTCAGCTTCTGTTTGATTCATTTTTTTAGGGCTTTCAAAAACTGCGTAGAGTGTGTTGATTTGAGTGGTCAAAGCTTGGTGGATGCTGAATGGTTAGCCTACTTGGGAGCTTTTAAATACTTGCGCTCTTTGAATATCTCTGATTGTCATAGAATCAACAACTCTGCTCTTTGGCCTCTCTCAGGTTCAGATTCACATCTTTCTATGCTTTTTCTCTATTGTGCGTCCAGATACTTAACCTTTTGCACTCCCACAGGATTAACTTCTCTCAAGGAGGTCAACCTTTCTAGGTGTGCTAAGGTCTCTGATACTGGGATCAACTATCTTTCCACAATTCCAACTTTAGACAAGTTATGGATCTCGCAAACCGGTCTCACTGCTCGAGGCATCACTACTCTCTCCAAACTGCATAATTTGTCTTTACTAGACCTAGGTGGCTTACCTGTCACCGACCAAGTCTTATATTCGCTTCAGGTAGCTAGTTCTAATTCGTTGCTCCTTTGCTCCCAACAATGGTGGTTCATTTCGGAGTTGGTGGCAGTTCTGATTCAAAAGTCATGTAATTTTTTGGGGTGGTGTTTAGGTACTGAAGAAATTACAATACCTTGATCTTTGGGGAACTAGCATATCTGATAAAGGAGTTTCTTTTCTTAAATCGTTCACTGAACTAACTTTCCTAAACCTTGCTTGGACCAAAATTACGAAGTTGCCATCACTGTTGTCTCTTGGATCATTGAACATGAGCAATTGTGAAGTTCATTCTATAGTTGAAGAGGATGGTGATGGAAGTTCTCTGGAGAAGCTCGTTTTCTCTGGTGTTACATTTCCAAATGCGTCTGAAACATTTTTACGACTTGACCTAGGTTCAGTGTTTTACTTAGATCTTTCTAGAGTTTTGCTACAGGACTTTTCTTTCTTTTCATATATGAGAGCACTGACGCATCTGGATCTGAGCTTTGGCATGATTGAAGATGACTCAATGGAAGTGATTATATCTGTTGGGGCAAACCTTAGAAATCTAAATCTCAGCAACACTAAAGTTACTTCATTGGGAATAGAACTATTGGTTGGATATGTTCCCCATCTTGAAAGTATTTTCTTGGCTCATACACATATCGACGATGCCAGCATTTATTACCTCAGCATGGTTCCCTCATTCAAATCCATTGACCTCAGCTACACATGCATCAGAGGTAAGTGCACCTCTCTATCATTAAGCTGATCTATGGGCTATAAAGCCTCCCAATTCCCCTTTTTGTTATGTTTTCTAACTTATATGTGTTATTTTATCATTGTTAGGTTATAAACACCATGCAGATGTCGAAAGTGCCTGGGCTTTGTCTGAATTGCAGACTCTCACAAAACTGGAGTCTTTAAACCTTGAGGGAACCCAAGTTAGCGACGAAGCGTTGCTTCCTTTACTTGGATGCAAGATGTTGAGCCACTTGTCACTTAGAAATCCTTCTCTAACTGACATATTCTTGCATCACCTGTCAGTACTGCCTAGTCTGACTGTGGTTTGTTATCGTGATGCCGTGTTAACAAATGGTGGACTGCAGGCATTCCAACCACCGGCTACATTAAAATTGTTGGACCTGAGGGGTTGTTGGTTGTTAACAGAAGATGCTATCCAAAATTTCTGCAAGTTTCATCCCTGTGTCGAACTAAATCATGAACTTGTTCATATTGTGCCTTCAAAAATAAGTAGCATTCCTACGTCAAGAGCTTCTCCAATGAAGCATAAAAAGGAGAGAACAGTTGCGTCATTGACTAGGTCTGTAAAAGATAGTTTTATTGGTAAGCATTAACAAAAACTTACTCTACAATGTTTCAGCATATATGGTTATATACTCATTCTTGTTTAATAGTTATTCTTACGTATTTTGTGACAGATCAAAGGTTGAAGTATGGAAGAGAAGAACTACTCTCACTGCAAACTTCTGTCGTATCTGTTGAGTTGCCACCAAATGCTGATGCCATTAGGAACATCTTCACCCAGTAAACAGGTTTGGCAATGCTTTTATTGCTTTTTCTTTTTCCTTATTCACCTCTCATGCCTTAATAATTTTTTTGAGACTCCTTACAAGTTCCAAGTCATAACTTTGTTTATTTCAAGATATGGAGCCATAGGGCGTTGTTTGTCTGCGTGTGACATTTAGTAGGAAACGTCATTTGAATTTTGTTGTACCATGCAATTACATTTAGGCTTGAGCAGTCAGACGAGATGAGATTAGCTTGTAAAGCCAAAACTAAGTGGATGTGTATCCCCCGCTGTGGTTGTATCTCATTTCTCTAGTTTTGTATGTGTGAGATAAGAACAAACGATTACTTTTAGTGTTTGGATGGCATGGAATGGGCTTGCAATCCCATAAGTGGATGCATATTCTAAATTTGTATGTATGAAACACACACATGAACGGTTTGGACCTAATTTTTCTTTTAAATGTTGAATGGAACTATCTCTTTTGTTATTGGAAGGTTATATACTTTCGGGTCAACATATAACTATTTGCTTAGTTTTTCTGTTGGATTTTCCCTCTTAGCTGTTTCTTTTCTCAGCTGAAGCAGAATAGAAATGTAAGACGTCATGTAAGGTAGGAGTAATATGTGTATGTAACGTTTATCCTCTACTGGTATATTCATTTGGTCATGCTAGGCAATTATAAGGAAAAAAGCAAGTGCAGCTGTCTTGTAGTATTTGAACAGATGTGGCCTCATGCTCCTAAAGGTTGAAGTCAAAAGTTAGCGGCCATGTTGAAGGGATCTGGGTCTAGATGCATGTATTTTATAAACTCAAATCCTTAACAATGTCATAAGTCAAAGTAGATGGTAGGTGTGATCCTTATAGTTATACATATGATTTTTTTATTTTATTTTTCGAACACCAAAAAAGAAGTTAATATTTTTTAAAAGACTGATAACACCCATTTATAGTATAGGTTGAAGAAGGTACAACGGAATTTTATTTTTGATGTGCTTTATTAGGCATCAGCTCATCGCCAATTACTTAGTATTTGTAGATGGACTTCGGCCAGTACGGGCTTGCTATCCTGAATATCTCTTCAGGCTCTGCATTGAAACCAAAATCAGGCGGTTAAATCACTCACGGTCAATACTTAAAGGGATGAATCAAATTCTTACTTGGAGCAATCAATGTCTGGGCTAATGTTGGGCAGTTTAACATCAACTCGGCATATCTTTGGAATTTGAGCAACACGAGACATGTTGATAGGTCCGAGAGAGGGCGCATAGCTCTTGACACATTGGCAAACAGCAGTGCGGTCTCCTTGTCTGAGTGAATATGGAGTCAATGCTTTGACCCCACTGCAGCAACTTGAAGAGGGAGAGTTGTCATCAGCAGTCAAATAAGCTATGCAAGGGGTTAACTCTTCCAGTACAATTTGACATGGTGGGGGCGCACTTGAAGCAAGGATGATTGCGCTTGCCAAAACCAGAAGAGTAGCCACTATAAAACGTGCCATTTTGTAGATTGTCCTTTTGGCTGTTCACTCGTTTCTGTCTCTGTTTGTTTTAACTTCGATGTCTTCTTGTATTTATACATAAATGAGAAACCTGTGAACTTCTTGTTCTCAGTCAGTTGTTTAAAGATTGTTGATAGCAGCATTTTCGCCATTAAAGGCTGCTGCCATGTTGCCTCAAAATGGCTAAATATAATACAACTGTCACAATATGCATGAGCGGCGTTTAATATCCATCGAATATTTCTACAACCACAATTCACAAACTGGTTTATGTTAACTTCTAGTACGTCTTCCAAAACGAAGCCTGTAGATGGTTAAAAAGACACACTTGTAAACATAGTGCTGTCCTACTTCCACAAGAGGGTTTCATGGGAGTATTGTCACGGTCATAACCATAAGAATCAATGGAGTAATCAGCAAGCTCAACTTCGAGCTGACAGTGTATTGGTCTTGGGTAATTGGTTGTACTCAAGTAGCTGTGATCTCAACCAGTTGCTAACCTGAGAGTAACACAAATTATGAAGACGGGGTCACTGTATGTCTGCCAACACTTAGAATTAATGCATAAAGCCCTATGGAATCCAAGCTATTTCAGACCATGACGCATGTTTGCACGAATTGGGGTTCAAAGTCACTAGCAACTTGCAACGCACCATTTTTTCAGAAAACATAAGTGCATAAACCTACTCAAAGTTATTGTGCATGAGATTGTTACCATGTTTCATTTTCATGTTATGATTTAAAAGTAGTTACAAGGTAATTCACGAAAAAAACAAGCCTAGATGTATTCTATTCTTGGTATAAACCTACAATAGCATCCTTTTTCCCGTTCCATTTTCCATGAAATTAATAATAAAACTTGAACCGTAATGCGAGTTTTAAAAATGAATTTTCTCAATAATAACACACAAGTGGAATAATTGTGTATTATATATATTCCTGTATTCTATAACTGACCCAAACATTCCCCAAACAGAATTAATTACACTTTATGCTTGTAAATAAGAAAGCAAGGAATGTTCATATGCTACAGTGGATCATTATCAGTGAACTTTGTAACACTGCTCTAATGTTTCCGCAAAAAGAGTACGAAGATGTTTTTTTTTACCTGTATATTGGAAGCACTTGAACACTCCATATCGTTGTCCGTGGTTGGTTCTTATGTAAAATGAAAACATCATTTCTTCGCCACCTCTTAAAAAGCTCTGGAGGGGGCCTATTTCAGTAATATCTGATAGCAGACACGAGCCCTGTGGACTTATGTCTAACATTGATGCCGAAATACAGAATGAAAATAAGAATGATGAAGTGGAGTCTGTCAGTACTCATAGTTAAATTATGCTTTAAAGTCAACACCAAAGTGTACATAATGAAATGCAAAAAATCTTGCTCTGTAAAAAGTTGACATCTTCTTTGACAAAATGCTACGAATGAAAATGATGGAAATATGGAATTGAGATACCTCTACAGATGAAAACATACATTACCTGTAGAGAACAAATAAAAGAAGATGCAAGCTTCATATAATACAACAAAGTGTGGAAGCCTATCATCAATTTCCATATCGTCCTCAACAGGTGGAAGCACGCCTGGTAATGCTTCCCACCTCTACAACAAATAAAGAAGACTCACGAATAAGTTCAAAGTACATACACCAGTACCTAGTGGATGGGCTGCGATTTTGCTAAATGATAACTCGGTTATGGCTTGTAAAACAGGTTTTTCAAAGGAGTGTAGAATTGTCTTGCAGGCTGAGCTAACCGGCATTGTCTCTGGGCTTCGTCTGTTGGCTAGCTTCGGCTGTGCTTCAGCTACCCTTTTCTCTGACTCTATAGAGGCCATTTGGGCTTTGCAAAGGGGGACAGAGAATGGGGTCCTCATCGCTGGTGTGCTTTCGGAGGGCTTAAGGTTATTCAGGGAAAATCCTAACTAGGAGATTCGGCATGTGTTCAGAGAAGGAAATAGTTGCGCGGATTTCTTGACGAAGAAGGCTAACTAAGAGGAATGGGAGTGGGGAAGAACGGATGCGCTTCCTTATTTTCCGAAGAGGTTTTGGTCTTAATTCGCATACTGATTTTTTGTGTGTTAAACTGCCGTAGAAGGATGTTTTGTATCTGCGGCTTTGCTGTTTGTTTGCAGCTTTGTTTTTAAGGCTCTGCCTTTCTATCGGAAAAAAATAAATATGAATGTCCTCGTATAACCAAATCCAGCAGATTATAATATGAATTTTTAATAATTAGTAGCTATAATATAAATTACTACAAAACGAACCCGAGTTTTCTGGTATTCCGTATTCACCTTTAAATAATTTGATTTCGTAAATTTGGGTTCCGTATGAGAATTAGGGGGTGGTTTGTGGCTTTGTGCACGAACCAAAGTGTCGGCGACGGCAACTCCGAAAATAATATTCCAACGGATTGGATTTAAGGGACATCCGGTCAGGGAACTGAAGAAGATTTACAAATGTATCAGCAGCAAATTCCTTCGCTCGATCGATCCGTCACCAACTCCTCCCCGTCTTTTTCATTCAATGCTTTGACTGCGCTGCATTCTCATATCACCAACACCAATTTTGTTCCGGCCTCTTCTCATTCATCCTTTCAAACAAAAATCCCCCCTTTTTACTTTCCACAGGTAATCTTTTTTTTTATTATTATCTTTATATTCATTTGGTAAAAACTGTATTGACTAACTGTTGATGTTCTTATTTCCTGTATGGTTGCTTGTATAATTGCGTTGCATCATTCTTAATCTCAAACCTATGAAAATCTATGCCTCAGGAAACCCCATCCCTTATTTAGTAAAGCAATGTTTTTGTTGGCTTTTTGATCAATAGATTTGGATGTAGATTCCATTTTCGAGTAGTTTCTTTGTTGGAGGAACCACCCCTTGATAGCTTTTACCTAAAAGCCCCTTTGATTCTGAACAAAACACATTTTATGCTAAATATTTCGGAACACTTACCGGGCGACCCTTCTCTTTTTTTCTTTTTTTTTTCTTCTTCTCAGAGCTAGGTGGCAACTGATGTCTTGTTACTGAGGTCCGACTAATACTTGGTTGGCCGGTTCTCCATGGAATCTGAAAGAGATAATTTCCATTTATCCGGGCCACATCATATTACTTGTGTCGACTGGTAAAACCGCTTTTTCTTAAAAGCCTTTTTCAGGATGTTAATATTTTCAGATGCCTAGCTAATGTACAGGCATTGCTAAAAACACCACTTTTGTAGTTCAGCATATCTCGAACACACTTTCATGGTACAGTTTAGGTTAGGTAAAAGCAATATTTTGTTAGGTTTTATTCAGTGGCTCTAATCTTTAAACCAATCCTCTCTACATATTGCTCATCTTATGAAATGTCATTTACTTACATTTTTAGTATCTTTTTTTAGTAGAAAATTAAATCGTATATCAAGTAGACATCTTGGTTTAAGAAATATTTAAGGTTCTACTGTTAATCAATTCTCACTGGAAAAGAATTAGAGGAAATGAGTATCATAATTTGTTGACGGTTTTGAAGTCGGATATCTTTTGAATTTGTAATGATTCTCGTGTTGTGCAGGAGAAATGCACACCGTGGCAGATCAATAGCCAGTATTTAAGGTTGAACTGTTAATCAAATCTCACTGGCAAAAAATGAGATAAAACTATATCAATTATTCACTATTTGTTGACGGTTTTGAAGTGGGGTATCGTTTGAGGTTGTAAAGATTCTTGTCATGTGCAGGAGTAATGTACACCATCGCAGATCAGTAGCAGCAAGTTTGGGACAAGGTGTCTACATTTGAGAGCCTTCGTTTCTCCTTGGTGGGATTTTTTAATTTTGAATTGTTTCAGCTGATTGTAGATACTGAAGATAGTTCCATATACGGTGCTGTCTTCAAACTCAAGTTCCCTGAAACTGGAAGTGGAAATTCTAATTATGTGATTGCCTTCCGTGGCACGATTCCGAAAGGAGATTCTGTGACTAGAGACTTGAAGTTGAACCTCCAATTAATTCAACATGACCTTCATTAAACTTCTTCGGTCCAAATTGCAATGCAAGCTGTTAAAGGTACTGTCGCTTTAGCAAAAGTTGGTACTATCTTGCTTGCTGGACACTCATTGGGTGCTGCAATGGCCATGTTGGTTGGAAAGAAGATGGCAAGAACTAGCACTTTTCTTGAATCCTATCTATTCAACCCGCCTTTCTTCTCAGCAGTAATCGAAATGTTCCAGAACCCAAATGTTGAAACACGGTATTCGATTTGCTAGCAGCTTGCTCACTGCTGGACTCACTGTTGCTATGAGAAATAAGCAACAGACAAGTCAGGCTTTTGAAGATCCATTTACAGCTTTGGCAGCATGGGTTTCATACCTATTTGTGCATCCCGATGACAATATATTCTCTGAGTATACAGGCTACTTTGAGCATAGAAGTAAGATAGAGGAATATGTTGTGGTAGCCATTGAAAGGCTTGCAACACAACATACTCTTGGTTGGTTAGTTCTGAGCGCAATGGATCGAGAAACAGAATCTTTACACCTAATACAATCAGCTCAGTTGACTGTTAATCTATTTCATCGGGGCGCATGGAATTTCCCCAATGGTGGAAAGAGGACTTGCATGTGCAGTCCAAAGTCTACAAGTACCGATAACAACATGTTTTAGGACAGGTGAAGGATACTGTGTACTATTTTGATACCCATTTTAGCATGTGTTCAATTTTCGCTAGCTCATTGATATTTCTTGGGTATACATGCAGTGCGTGTTTGGTGTTTGTAATTTGGAGAAACAATACGAAGCTGAGATGCATTTGTCATTTGGGCGCAAATGAGTTTTTATTAACAAGTTTAGAATGAGTATTTCAAGCAACAAGGAAGGACAATTACACTTACAAATGTACACTTGAATTCAGTTACAAGCAGGGCAGTGAACCAAACCATTCTCATTGCACTCACCACACCTCTCTTTCTTACCTGCCGCAACAACAATTTTACAACTCCCTCCGCACTCAAAACAAGGTACAAACCTCATTCCTCCGCACCCCTCGCACTTTTGCCGTCCTGTGCCCCTTTCCACTTTAGCCGAGTTCAGCAGACGGTTTAACCGACCCGTTTCGTTCAACTCAAACAGCTCGTCCACTCCGCCAATATACCTCCCTTTGACAAAAAAATTTGGCACATTTACCACACCACCTTCTTCACATTCTCCTCCCAACATGTCCTTCAACTCTTTTTGAAACCCAGCGTGTAAGGACACATCCCTTTCTTCAAACACGACGCGTTGGAGCTCTAAGATTGTCCTTACTCGATTGCAGTCTTCGAATGTGCGGCGTACACCGTGTAAGGTTGTTGTGTAGAGCACAAGGGTGTCAGCTCCTCCGGGAGGGCAGAGATCAGGGTAGTCATATAGCGGGTTGCGCCGCATTCTATCAAACTTGGCTTGCCGGCCTTCCTTTTCCATCTCCATCCTGTCCAGCTTGATGAACAAGTTTTCCCGGACCGGGGTGTGGTTCTTTTTCTCAATTGAAGGTGTAGCTTCCTTTTTCTTCATCTCCGCCTTTCTTAACTCGTACATTCGACTGGAACCGAATCTTTTCCTCTCAGAAGATGATTTTGAATTCGGCTTTGGTGCAGCTGCTGCTTTCTTTTCAAGCTCCTCGATAGTATGAAAGGAGAAGCTCTTACGGGGCACTCGCTTTTCAGGCACTAGCGAAGTAACTGGTGGTGCAGCAACTGACATGCTTTTTTGGCGAAGAGTGGGCTTCAAGTCTTCCAAAACCTTGCTGACTTGGTCCCATGATTGGGGAGGAGTGTCAGCAGAAGAGTTCAAGGCTTCTAGTGAGCTGAGTTTCTGAAGAATTGGGTCCGGAACAGTTGATGTTCTGTTGTCTTTATCATCATAGTCATCCTCGTCCTCATAGTCTTCCTCTGACTCTGACGAGTCATCCTCCTCATCTTTGATATCCACCTTCACCCATGGCTCCTGAATGGAGTTTATATCAAAGACTGCATAGCTGGCCGGAGCAGGGCAGTAGACGTCTTTATTTGCTACTTCCACGCGCTTGGACGATGCACAACCCATTGGCGCAGATTGCAATGGAACAGTAGGGACTCTGGGAGTTGCTGGTTATTTGAAGAAAGACAAAGATGATATGTGAGTTATGTGGAGTAGGATTTGGCACGCATATACTGAGGAAAGTGAGAGTGGGAAAGCCCTTTATCTAAAATCTCCTCTCATTGGGGTTTTGTGGACTTTGTTTAGGAGCCTTATGAATACAGTTAGTGGTGACTAATTAGACGTGTGGATGAGCAATTCCCCAAGAGTGGGTTATCAGCTGTTCCAAGTCACATACTGGATTTTGGCAGCAATTGTGATGTAACTAGTTATCTGCCCTCTTAAAAAATCGAACTCACATTTGACAACATTGACGAATATTATTAAAGCTAAAAAAAATGAATGTGGCCAGTGCTAGCGATTGGTCATCTGTTCCACAAAATGGTTATAAAGATAGATAGTCCCGACGGAAATTTGTTCCGTGTCTTAATTCGATTCTCCTCAAATTTTATAACGTATGAATTTTAGATTTTTTTTTAAATATGAATTTGGAATTTTTTTAATTAGTATTTTTTGTTTTTGTCTTATTCCTATTTTATCTTATTCTTAATTCATTTAGTGACAAAAATGCATGATTTAGCAACGAAAAAAATTTCGTAGCTATTGACGTATTGAGGACATAATCTTATTATTAGTATAGATGAATTTGGAATTTTTTTTAATTTTTAATTAGTATTTTTTGTTTTTGTCTTATTCCTAATTCATTTAGCGACGAAAATACATGATTTAGCAGCGAAAAAAATTTCGTGTTGAGGACATAACCTTATTATTAGTATAGATTTAATGTACCGTGTCCACGACTTCAGGGCCGGAGGAGATGAGGAAAAAACATCAACTTTCAGGACTCTTACACATAACCAACAAAAATATCTCGAAGCCTATGGGACATACTCTTAAGCAAGCCTAACAATCATCTCGATTCCAACTTTTTGATGGCTTGTTCTATTGCATCAGCATTCTGCTTGAAGACTGACCATTGTTCGGCAGTGAGGCTTATTCCTGAAACAGAAACGCATCAATTCATCTTAGAAACCCACATGCTGGCATCCTCCAAATAAGCAGCCAACTTACAGTTGTTTACCCTTGCTGTTACTTAAATCTAGCAGCAACAAGTCAGAATAAGTTTGATAAAATATCAGAGTTCGCAACCATGTGAA
>JAWWMW010001762.1:15364-27223 GCA_035048345.1 Echeveria elegans | reverse complement strand
GCATATGCATCAAGCCTTTAAACCCCTAGGCTACCCTAGTGGACGAGTTATAGTCTCGTGAGAGTTTTCAGAAAAAGAAATACTCACAAATCCTTCTAGCAATCATCCATATGAGTTCTATCATCAACGTACACTAAGCATGTCGTTTCTATTGTTCTTAAGTCCTAACATTTTATAGAATTGTGCTAATCAATCATGTCACACAAACGTTCAAATCGGATCATTCACGAGCTATAGACATGCAATCATGAATAAGAGTTTCAAGACTAGCAGTCGCTCAATAATGACTTTAACACAAATCATCAAACATGATCTTTTAACATGAGCAATTCACACGCAAGAAAGTTACTGAGTTCTTTACTTATGCTAGTTAGGGTTAGTCCACAGGCTTAGAACATTAGACTCATACTCGAGCGCTAGGCAACGGACTGTAGCACGTACGAGAAGAGGAATCTTGGTTCATAATGTAGTTAGACATCTTCAGTTCACTCAAATGCTCACGTACATGCATACAATGGTTCTCCCTTAGCCATTCACTATCAATCAACTTAAATAGAACATTCACAAGCATGTGAAAATGTGCAAACTAGGCATACGATCAAGGTTTCGGTGGAGCAAAATTAACATCTTTTATTTCATTTTTGATCGTGACATATTCAAGTTCTTTCGAGGAGGAGGGTGTAAATATTTGAAATATGATTTTCCTTCCTAATCCCCGGTACTTGAAAGAAATATTTGTGTTTGCATTTTTTTTATTTTAAAGGATGGTGCCTCCACACTTAAAACTTGACAATCGTAACGTGCCTAGTTGCATTAGAAACAAGGCATGTGAATGAGCTATTCTCATAGATAAGATAACTAGGCTAAAGTCATCTAAGAGCAATTAAACAAAGTTTCAAGAATTTCAATTAATAAAGGTTTTCTTTGTGCGTGTAACTTCAGTTCAAGTTTTCATGCATGAGAACGGTTTATCATAATTGAACTAAGCTAGCCACGGTCATGAATCCAATTATGCAATGTCATAAAAAAGAAAATTTCTTCTCTAAAGTTCATGATCCATGAAATCAATGCACAAATCATTTTTCATTATTTCTTTTCTTTAGATTGTGAAAAATCATGCTTTAAAATTTTCAAAAATTTTATAGGATGACTGCTTAAAATATGTAGTATGCAAGAAATATTTATCGTAGAAGATTATGCATTCTATCCCCACACTCCACACTTAAAGGTTTGCTTAGTTCATAAGCAACAAAATAAAAATTAAAGTGAAAAGATAGGGTCAAGAGAAACTTCTCTTGTTTCGTGAATTTGTTGTTCTCACGTGTTCACCATTGTTAGCTTTGAATTTCCATATGTGTGTGACCGTGCGACAAGCTATAAAAGTTAATGTATTACACATTATATAATTGAGTAGCTTGCATGCAAAAGTAGAAATTCAAAGTTTAGACAACATCTCGAATTTTCGAGTTCCACTCGAATAAAACAAGTCTAATTTCCTCTGCTTCTCCTACGGTTTCATCGCATTCGGCATTGACCTCATCTTCTCGAGACAACGTCGTGTTCATTCCCTCGTTAGTTACGAAGTCATCATACATGGGAATGTTGTCCTCGGGAGGAAATCTCGAGTGGATGCATGACAAAAGCTAGGGCGATAGGGAGAAGTATAACGGAATATCCTAAGTGTACAAGCCCCTCATCATATCCCCTTGCCAAGGTGTCATGGTATCTTGCCAAACGACAATTTCTTGGTGTGCTCTTGCTGAGTGTGTCGAGCCTCCTCAAAACCTCATCATAATTGCTCGACCCATGATGAGTCGTAGATGTCTCTCCTTGTTCCGGATGAGGTGAGGGTGGTGGAGAAGCGGCATCGGGTAAGTCATTATCATCATCATCCGCTAAGCGTATGACCCAACATCCATTTATTTCGAACCGCTTAATCAATCCTCGACTCAACAACTTATTCTCTCCAAGCACGGTCGTAGACAACGCTTTTGATAGATTTAGAGAAAATCCAACAAACCTAGAAATCATCGACACAAAGTGTCCACCACTTATATAATGCCCCCTAAAGGTAGACAAATGAGTTTCTTCTAAGGTCTTTGTGATGAAAGACAAAGGGTCAAAATCGAGTCTTGCATACCAACAAACAATTAGCTCCAAATCCTCTGAGGTCACAAATCGACCTCCATCCTTCCACAAATAAATGCAAGTAGCGATGAGACGATGAATTAACTTCCATAGAGGAATCTCAATTGCGTGGCCTTGTCACCCGATTTATAGTCCTTATCAGACTTGGTTATCATCCTCCAAAGCTCATTCTTCAAAATACGTGGGATTAATGTTGATCAGGGTTGCAAAATTTGTGGCTATCATATTGAATCAACATCTCATGTTTTTATACACTGTTGGTGGCCTAAGAGCTTCTGGACAGAATTATAGGTTTTACAACTGTGGGGTCAGTATTCTTTTGATAAGATTGATGAATGGATTTGGTTCTTTGTTAACAATTGCCCTACTGATATTCTAGCACTTATTGTTATTAGAGCAAATATGATTTGGAGGAACAGGAATGTGATCAATCATAATGAGAGAGGTCTGGATAGCATTCATGTATCAGCTTTTGTGAAGAATGGAGCATCACTAAGTTCCATTCTGAATTTTAAGTTTTCAGAGTTGGAAGAGGACTCGTTGACGACTTGGCAAGCACCCAGGAATAGATATCTGAAGTTTAATTGTCATGGGTCATGGATCAAAACCTTAAACCAAGCAGGGATGGATTGGTTTTAAGAGACTCAGGTGGTATTATTTTGGGGTCTGGGGCATTTGTACATAAGATGGTGTTCTCAAGTCTGGAAGCTGAAGGTCTTTCATTATTATCTGCTATGAGATGGGCATCATTACTCAGTATATCCCACTGCATTGTTGAAACAGATTGTGCAGAACTGTTTAATGCAATACAAAGGTCCTCTGGCTCATATTCCACAAACAAGTTTTCGATGGCTGAATGTGTAATACACTATTATGGATGAATCAAAACTGGAAATTATCAATAGTTAGACGTGAAGCTAATATGTTGGCAAATGCAATTCCAAGTTTTTCCTAAGGACTTCTTCTAATTCCCTAGATATTTCTCGTGTTTTTTTTTATCGCTAAATGCGATTCATTTGTAAACAAAAAAAATTGATAAACGTACACGTGTATAAAAATATAAAGAGGGAGAGAGAGAGAAGGGGAAAGGACAAGTCGTTGAATTGAAAGCCGAGACGGCGTTGTTGTTGGTGGTGGTAGATTTCCTGCTCTGCTGTTGTGCGATCGATCTACAACGCTCCTTCCATTCCCCAAATCATATTAGGGTTTCTTCTGCTCTCCTCCATCGGTAATCTTCCATCTTTATTCTCCACACTGCATTCCTATTTATCATTTAATCATCTGATTTCGTCCGCAGGGCCCTAAGAGTCATGACCATTCCCGATTCGACCTTCTTGATGGAAACCGGAGCGATTTGCTTGCCTTGTTCGCCTGAGGAGGAGAAACGTGTTATCAAAGACTTGATTGACAAATCTGAACTCAATCTAACACCAGGGAATCTGTATTATGTCGTCTCCAATAGGTAGACAACAACACACACAAAAAGCTTATCCACCTGGACAGTCTGGTCTTGCATTTAGATTCAGATTGTTTGAAAAGATTAGATTACACTTCAGGCTAAGTATATGTATGTGAATTTCACTAACGTTAAAAAGATTTTACAATATGGCAGGTGGTTTGCTAGTTGGCAGAGATATGTAGGCCTGTGCGGTGATGAGCCCTCTAGTTCATCTGTGGACGAGCCTTTACCGGGAAGTTTTAATAGGCCGGGACCAATTGAGAATTCTGATATTGTATGTGATTCTATTTGTACTCAGACTGAGGATTTGGATCTAAACGTGGGACTGGAAGAGGGGCGCGATTATGTTCTGCTCCCTCAAGAAGCTTGGGAAAAACTCCATTATTGGTAAACATTGTTGATTTTATTTTCTTTTATAATGTATACTGGTTGCTGTAATTTTTCCGTCAGGAAATATGCTATATAGAGTTAGTCTTGTTGAACTTGTCGTGCTGTCTTTATTGAAGTGTGATGTTTTCGCCCCTACAAGATGTTGGGCTGTATCTTTTGGATATAATCAAGCATACGCTAGTTGGGTTCATTCACTAGAATTCAAATTTGGATATAATCAAGCAGCGTTCCTGATAATGCACGCTATAATGTCGGCCCACTTTATTCTAAGTATATTAGAATTTAAAAGGCAGTCAAAATCCAAATACAATGCAAACCAAACAAAAAAGGTTATCACTAGAGTATTGGTTAAATTTCATGTTATCTAATTGATTATGTTTCAGGTATAAAGGAGGACCCCCACTGCCTAGAAAGTTGATCTCTCAGGGTCTTCATGGGAAGACTTTTGCTGTGGAGGTTTATCCCCTGCGTTTCAATGTGATTGATTCAAGGAATGACAACCAATCTGTTCTGAAGTTTAGCAAAAAGGTATGTGAACGATGGCCTCATCTTCACTGTCCAAGCTTATGTAATTTGTTTAATGAGAACTGAAAGGATATTTTAACACCTAAAAGTATGTCAGTTAAGTGTCTGCCATTTCAGCGTAAAAACTAGGTTCCAAAATGTTACTCTTGCACTTGTGCATCTTTAGGAAATACTACATGCTTGTTAAGTAGACCACACAAACTTGGTTCAAACCTACAAATTGACTCTCTATGTTCTAGAAACTGATGTGTATTGAGTTGAACAATTCAGTATCTTAGAATCTTTCCACAAAACACGTATTTCGTCTATCAATTTAGAGATCAAGTCACCTCCAGGCTGTATGAAACTACAGTTTTTTTTATCATCAGAGGCATCTCGTGTGCCACAACCTATAAACTGAAAACCATTTTTCCATTTTTTTGGAAGTTTGTGGATTATGAAATGATTGTCTGTGGACAGAGTATATTAATTTTTTTGTAGGAAAGAACATATTTATTCTTTCCGCATATGTATTCGTAAATCCTTATAATGAAGTAGAATCACAACTTGATAGAGTAGGCAACCTTCGAATTTAATTATTACTTTTTAACTTTGTGGATTATGCAAGCGGTTTTGTTTGGGCAGAATGAGAATAGTTCTTCTCGTTATTCTTCTTACACGGATAACATAAAACCTGATAGAATTGTTGTTTCTGCTTATGTGTATGCCTGTATTATTATTATAAAACTGAACTGCGTAGGCAACCTTTATTTAAATGCATGGTACCTAGTATTCCATATAACTAGGCCATTTTTTAATTTAGTTATCTCAATAGCAAATGTATATCTTTCATTTGATAATTGATATGCCGTTTAGGTGTAGTTTGCAGATTCATTCTCGTTTTTAACAGAAGCTGCAGTGCTTCCTGTGTAATTCCATCTCACTTTCAGTAATGTTTAGTTTCTATTTTATAAACTATTATTCTTTTATTTGATTTGTTTGTATTCTGACTCTCTATGCATCTCTTTATAATTGCTTCCTTGTAGGCTTCTATTCGTGAGCTTTACAAAACAGTTTCCACAAAATGGGGACTACCGCAAGAGCAGGTTGGTTGTGTTGTACTATATCTTTCCTTTCCTTTTTGACATGCTGTGGCATTTTCGTTTCAACAAACAAGGGAGTATGAAGTTCTAGAGGTTTTATCAAACTGTACCTTCTCTGATCAGATACGCATTTGGGACTACTTCAACAAGCATAAAAACTCACTGCTGGAAGTTTCAGACAAGTCTATACAAGAAGCCAATTTAGAGATGGATCAAGATGTAAGAAATCTGCGTAGAAAGTCTCTATGTCATTTGGAAGTTGCCTCAAAATTTCCAGCCATCGTCAAAAGCTGGCCTTCTAGTAGCCAAATCCTGTAACGTAACACTTTGTTTTTGTGATTACCACATCCAAGGGAAATCTGTGCTTGCGAAACTCGATAAAGTAGTTCACTAGTACCTTGTCATTATTTAGTAATTTTTGATAGTGGACTGTTAGTGGTGCTGACCTAGGGGATAGTAATTTGGCTATATCGCCACGATGGGAAATTAGTGCATGCTCAGATTGGGTTGTCATACGTCAGGTTTTTACCCATCCAGAAACGCTGGTTAAACTGAGCTTTTGTTGCTGTACAAGAGCCTTAAACTATAAACGTAGAACCGCCTTCTTGACTGAGCTTTGATGGTGTACAAGAGCCTCAAACAACTGACATATCTCTATGTGTGGGTCTTTTCTTAGTTTTTTCGTCGAATCATCCTCTTGACTGAATTGTTTTCATGCTTGAAGATATGGTTTATCAGTTATATGTGTTATGGTGCAGTTGGGTGCATATATTTTGATTTTGCAAGTATGCATTGAAGAGCTATATCTTGCTACTTTTATCACACGAGGGTGAACCACATAATTTTCATCAGATCAATTTTAGTCAGTTATGATTTGTGCCATCTTGTTTTCAGATTCTTCTTGAGGTGTCCGAGTATGGATCTTTCCCATCCGAGCCTGAAGAGGTTTCATCGGAACATGATCTGACATTGGTGATGCATGGACCATCAACATCAGCCTTGGCAGCAAGCAGTGTCGCAAGCTTGGCTAGTTGCCCGTCGCAAGGCATTGGTTCATCGAAGGTAGATCTTCTAAGTCATCTGAGCTCGAAGTTCACAGACATACAAGATGGGCAAGCCAATGTTACTGGCAAAAAAATAGAAGAGGTTTCGGGTTTGGCTGGTTTACAGAATTTAGGGAACACTTGCTTCATGAATAGTGCTCTTCAGTGTCTAGTTCATACACCTCCAATTGTTGAGTATTTCCTGCAAGATTACACCCAAGATATCAACACAAAGAATCCATTAGGGATGCATGTAAGTCAGTTATTCGGTAACTCACAACATGAATATGATATCTGTGACCAGATTTTTTTATTATGCTTGTAACTTATCAGGGTGAGCTTGCTCTGGCATTTGGTGATTTGCTGAGGAAGTTATGGTCATCTGGACGAAATGCAGTTGCGCCTCGTGTGTTCAAGGGTAAACTTGGTCGCTTTGCTCCCCAATTCAGTGGGTATAACCAGCATGATTCGCAAGTACGTCTCACTTATTGTCATATGCGTGATTTTGCATGATTGAGCTATGTGTCGTATGCATGATTTGGCCGGATTGAGAATGAGCTATGTGTCATATGCATGATTTTGCCAAGTTGTAGAGGACACGTTCCTCATGTAATGGGCATCCACTGTAATGCATATTATATGACATATACCATCTAAGAATACACATTTAATTCGGCGTGAAAGATGTTTGGCACATGTTTGGGTTGAAGGAATATCTGTTGTAATGCAATTGTTGGGACAAAGTATCTCAACTCGCAATAGTGAATGCTTAATATTTTTAGTAAAAGAGAATTTACTACACTGAAATGCATATTATTTTGATAAACTTCTATGTTTTATGAATTTGTAGGAGCTTCTCGCCTTCTTACTTGATGGCCTTCATGAAGATTTAAATCGTGTCAAACAAAAACCTTATATTGAAGCGAAAGACTACGATGGTCACCCAGATAGAGAAGTGGCTGAGGAGTGTTGGAAGAACCACAAGGCCAGAAATGACTCTGTTATTGTGGATATATGCCAAGTGAGTAAACTTTAGTTTATAATTCAATTGATTAATGTTTCTTGTTAAGTAGTTGCACCGGTGTTCTCTTGTAATTCTTTTTGGAGTTCTGCAACTTGAGTTCTGCAACTTGCAAATTTTGTCTAGTATAAAGACATTCGATTCTTGGTTTGTAAATACTGGTCCTGTTCTGAAACATCAATTTTGAAATATCCTGTGTTTATCCATTTTTTGTTAGTTTCCTATCTCATGTATGTTTATAAGGTTCCTAAAGATTAATGTTCATATTCTAATATCAGAGTGAGTGGAACGTAACCATCGGGAGGTTCTGTGCCCTCTTATTTTCCTTCTCAACTTAGACATTTCGGTTTAACAAATGAAAAAACTGTTATACCGTGCTTATTTACCACAATTTCTAATGTGCTTACCGGAAATGAAAGGAATTGTTTTTAGCTTGGACCATCTAATGCTTGATTATGTTGAAAATTGTACTAGGGACAATACAAGTCAACCTTAGTTTGCCCGGATTGTGGAAAGATCTCAATCACCTTTGATCCTTTTATGTACTTGTCACTACCGCTGCCATCTACGCTAACACGAACTATGACAGTAACCGTCTTTTACGGTGATGGTAGTGGTCTTCCGATGCCATATACAGTGACTGTGGCAAAAGCTGGTTGCTTGAAAGACCTTAATCAGGCTTTGACGACTGCTTGTTGCCTAAGTGGTGACGAAAGGCTGCTGCTGGCTGAGGTATCGAACCATTTTTCCCCTAAAATTTAACATCTGAATTTGAGATTCAAACTCATGAAGCATTAACTTCAACTTATTTATATATCCAGGTCTATGGGCACAAAATCTATCAGTATTTGGAAAATCTTCTAACACCGTTGTCTAACATAAAGAATGAGGATCATATTGTTGCTTACCGTCTTCCCAAACTGCCAGGGTTAAAAAGATTAGAGATCATCCATCAATTCCATGGAAAGTAAGTTATTTGATTGACAATTACACATTTGATTGTCGCTTTTTGTTAACTATAACATTGAAGGCAGTATACATGCACATCCGGGATAAACCTATTGAGTTTATATGATGGGTCACGCTCATGCTTCAACAGTGTCATTTGTATATTTGTGTGTTTGTAAACCACTGACAGTTTCATCTCTTTATTTTTTGTCGCAAGTACTTTTTTCATATGATTCCCTTCGGTAGATTTTGTGCATATGGTTAGGAACATGAGTGTGAACGCTAGTGCGGAAACTACAATTCCCGAGGATAAGTTCAATGCAAGCAATGGCACTTGTTTTCAACTCCATTTGTTGATGTTTCTCTTCAGTGATTATCCATATCCTCTTCATTGTAAATGTATTCATAGGAACAATTTCCTAATGTAAGGCCTTTTTTATTAGAGAAAAACACTGTTTCCAGTATATTTTTTCCATGTTTGACATTGGTTGAACTTTACCCCACTCCACGTCAACGATAACAATTAACTGCTGTTGTGAAGTTTAAGTTAGACAGGGAAAGTCTGAATAATATTAGTCTTCCAGTTGTTCATTGGGCAGTCTTCCACTGTTACATTGACTGTTTGAGTCTGTTCTGAATAATGTTATTTTTCATCAGCTGCAAGTTTGATTGTTCAGTGGTAGTCCAAAATGTAATTTCAAATGGATATTATATTGACTGGTTGCAGGTACGTCTCTGATAGCCTTAGAAGTGGTGAAAGAAAACTTCTGGGCTCCCCATTGGTTACATACATAGAAGAGGATTGTTTATCAGGGGCGGTCATTGATAGCTGTGTGTCCAGAGTTCTTTTGCCTTTAAAAAGGACCACATATATGACCAGGCCTCGGTGTAATAACGAAATTGCAGTTTCATCAGCTGAGATTGTTCCTGGGACTGATAATTTTGGCTCCTGGTCGATAAATCAATCAATGGTTGACGGAAATGATGATGAAATGTCCAACTCTGATCTAATGTACCGTATCTGTTTGGTTGATAGTGGTGGTAAAATTTTGGGTCCACTGACTGCTGATACTATTGTCAGGCCGAGTCAGTCCATCAAAGTCTTACTGGATTGGACTGAAAAAGAACTCGAAATGTATGACACCGCTTACATAGACCATATCCCAGAGGTAAAGGCTGCAGTTGTTGTGAAGAAAACAAAGCAGGAAACAATCTCCTTGTCTTCATGCTTAGAGGCATTTTTGAAGGAAGAGCCTTTGGGACCAGATGATATGTGGTATCTCCTCGTCTAAATGTCTTACTCTGACCATGCATGTTAAAAACAATGAATGATTATTGGTTTCATTCATGATTTAGTTTAATTGTCTTCATTCGGATTGCAGGTATTGCCCCAGGTGCAAAGAACACAGACAAGCAACCAAAAAATTGGATTTGTGGCGATTACCAGATATTTTGGTTTTCCATTTGAAGCGCTTTTCGTATAATATATACACGAAGAATAAACTGGATGCTTTTGTGAACTTCCCTATTCATAACCTCGATTTAGGCAAATATATCAGTGATGTCTCGGATCAGCATACAAATGTGTATGAGCTTTATGCTATTAGTAACCACTACGGTGGACTTGGTGGGGGGCACTACACTGCCATGGTCAAGGTAATAGCAGTTGACTGTTGTATTTCTTTTCAAAATTCTTTTTAGCTGCATTGCGGCTGAGAAGGATTTCTTATGCGTTTCTAAATGTGTTTATATTAGAAGAAACATCTCATTTAAATGCTTTTATGGGATTGGTTGCAGCTAATTGAGGAGGACAGGTGGTACCATTTTGATGATAGTCATGTTTCCCCGATCAGTGAGCCAGACATTAAGACGTCTGCTGCGTACGTGTTATTTTATCGGAGGGTTAAGGTTTGAATGAGCAGCCCAGTTGGAATGGCTCCCATTGTGAGAGTTGGAGTCATGGTACACATGCTTCCCTGGCCTCCATCCGTCCTAGCATTTTATAGGGCTTGCAACGCTAAGGAGGCACCATTGGCGTATAAAGGATTCAAGGCTTATGCTGTTATCTATCATAAGCTGATTTACAGCTTGAAGCAGGTGGGTTAGAAACTGTGGGTCAGAAGCAGAAAGTATATAAAGATCGAAGAAGAAGTATCTTCCTTGCTCCTCTATTTATGTCTTGTTGTTCTTACAGTGAGCCTCTGTTCCTACAGTTTCAGCATGTTTTTGCATAAGAACGGCATTCATTTCATGCCATGGACTGACAGACATCAATACCGTTTGTACATATGTGGCTCGAATTTCTAAAAACACAAATGACGTATGGAGGAGCCCGACATGCTAGAATTGGTTTTTGGTGATCTTTGTTGTATGGTTACTGTTTCCGTCCTGGCCATTCATGTTCATGACAATCTTAACTTCGAACTGGATTTTTGATACATTAGAAACTGATCTGCTGATACTGTCTGAAGATTGGAGTTCGAAGAATTGAAATGGAACCATTAGAATTGATCATTGATCTAGTCCAGTGTTTCTCATAGGGGTAATATACTTAAACACTCTTAAATTCTGTTGTTTTTCCTATTCAAAAACATCCTTTTATTTTTATATTTTTATTTAAATACTCTTAGATTTAACCTAAAAATTTAACCTAAAATTAAGATTGTTTAAGCATTCCGTTAGATTTAACCTAAAAAAATTTAAAAACTAAGATTGTTTTTTAAAATTATAAACAAATAGAAAAAATCCAATGAATTTAATAAATTAAGATTCTATATTAAATTTTAAAAAAATTAAATTACAATATATTTTTCAAAGATGGCTGATATAGTTATAAAATTAGATATCGATGCAGAGATACTGAGCGTTATGGACTCATCATAATAGACCTACACTTTTACATAGTAAAAAATAAAGCTATTTAGATAACTTTTTTTAATAAACTATTTTGACTACTTGAACTAAAGTAAAATGAATCTATTTCGATCACTTTAACTAAAGCAGCTACTTAGCATGTGCATAAAATCTACACAATATTCACTTTGGAAAGAAAGAACTTTAATCATCACCAACCACATGTGTACTCCCTCTGTCCCATAATATACCTTATACTTTCCTTTTTGGGTGTCCTAAAATATAACTTACACTTTCTAAAATGGAATACTACACATTTCACTTTTACTCTCACATGTATTCTCTCTCTTCATTAATTATTTCACTTTTTACAATCATTCATCATTTATT
>JAWWMW010001760.1:46962-62556 GCA_035048345.1 Echeveria elegans | reverse complement strand
TGTCATTTGTTATTTCATTAATGTCCAAAAACTTAAAATGTTAAGTTTGATTTTGTAACAAGATATTGAAAATTAAAAGTTAATTTTTATGATGTTGTTTTTAAATAACAAAATATATTTAATTTTATGTTATTTGTGTTAAATATATGTGTACACAAAAAATATATTAACATAAAATATTTAAAAATATTTAAAATTCGACATGCATCGACCCCCGGGTCGACCCGGGTCGAACCCATGAACCCGTGACTCCATGACCTTATCGAGTCGGCCTTCGGTTCGATTTTCACAACATTGCTACTACCTACGTCCCATTTTTCCATTTCAACTCGTTTTGTTCCTCCTAAAATTATATATTAGAAATGGGAATTTTTTTTAGTGAAACATTAAAATTTTAAGATATAAAAGGACTTTATCGAAATGGTTGATTCTAACTCTACTTTCGAGATTAAAATAATTTTAAAATTCAGTTTTCTAGTTGGACAAACTTAAATTCGACAACCTTACAAAGCAACATGTTACGCGCGCTTTACATTGGTTGCATTTAAATCCAAAAACATATATCATGCAACTTAAATAAAGTTTGATGTAATTAAATTCGTTAATTCATTTGAATTAGAAGGTGGATATTATGTTATTCTGCCCGACAAAACCCTCTCAGACCTTTCCAAAGAAAAAGTGCAAATATAATGAAATGAAGAAAGAGAGCAACAAAGATTAAATAGTGTAATTATAAGATAGTACTGAATGAGTTTAGATGAAAAAAAAAACTAATGAGTAAATGCGAGAAAAGAGGGAATCAGTAATAAAAAAATCCATCTTTTGTAAGTTTTATCGTTAAGAACCATTTTTTGATTTACACAAAGGCTTTGTTTGGTTCGGGGAAAACTGAAGGGGTTGTAAAAATTGAATGAAAAATTATTGAATGAGTTGGTTTGACAAAAATGAAATATAATTAACGCGCTACTAAAAAATTCATCCAATTTCTCATAGGAAAATCATTTTCCGACTTTCTATCTCATTATTTCCTTCCAATTTGTTCTTTAGCCAAACAGAGGGAAAAAGTAAAATCAAAACACTCAAACGCTATGTTTGGTATATGGAATTCAGTGGTTTGAAAAAAAACTAGTGAAAAATAAATGTGGTCTTTGGATACTCAATGAAAAATGAATATATAACATTATAATATCTTCTAAACGTTATATTTTACTTTTTCCATATCATTTCATTTCGGTCAAATTTTCCACAATACAAATGGAAGAAACAGAGATGGCCTCACTTTCTTAAGAGATCATGACAAATGGGGAAAAGGAAGACAACATGAGAAAATGTTTTCCTTTAGAAATAAGAGAAAAATTTCTAAGGATGATTTCAGAAACCACTCATATCTCAGGGTGGTTTTCATCTACTCACCACAAACTTTTGCCCACCAAGGACTAGTCTAGTGGTAGTGGAGGGTGCATAATAAGCCACATATCTTGGATTCGATTCTTGGTTGGTGCTAAAGCAATGGAACTCTAACGATGTGAGTTTTTTAAAATAAATATAATGATAATAATCAAAAGTAAACAAACTCTTTGTTTTTTCCGTTCATCCAGGACAGAGTTTTCCGCTTTTCCGACCATTTTAACCAATAGTATAGAGACATCCAAAGCTAACGACCATCAACTTTGAGGTTTCGATTCTGACGCTCGAGGTGACCGTTAGCTGCAAGAGGGTAAACATCTTTGTTTATGTTTTCTTTTTACATGTCACCCCATTTAGGCATGTTACTCTCTTACGAAATGCGAACTCAAATTTGACTGTTTAATCTGAATCCACGTAAGTGAATCCAACCACCTCCACTTAGGTCAAGTTTATAAACAACATTTGAGTTTATTTTGAGTTTGTTTTGAAGTTGTTTTGAGTTAAGTTTTTAACAACTTTTTCATTCATTTTAAGTTTCAAAACCATTTCTAAATCTTAAACCTTGATCCTAAAGAGGGTTTGAGGTTTTTTTTTAAAATCACAACAACCACTTCTTCACCAACCAACCACCCTCCCAACCCAACCCCTTCTTCACCCAACCACCGCCAACGACCGTCAACTACCGGCGACCACCTCCGACCACCACCACCATCGCCGACCACATTTGACCACCTCCGACCACACCCGATCATCATCGACCACCTCTGACCACCGCCATTACAGCCAACCACCTCCGACCAGCGCCACCATAAATCCAACTCTTCATCACCACAACTTCCGACCAGCTTCACCACAATTGTGGTGGCCGGCCGGAAATTCTATTGTCCAGTCGAAAGTCTGATGGCCAGTCGGAAGTTATGGTGGCGGTCGGTCGAAGTTTTGGTGGCGGGTCGGAAGTGAAAACTGACTTCGTTCAGTTATTGTTTAGGATTCAGATGTTTCAGTTCCTATGTCAACTCAGGTTACAGGGTAAGTTAGAGTAACTGAAAGTTTAAATGACACAGATATTTGATAACCCGATTCGGCTCCTTTAAGGCTTAGTCCCGGGAGCTTCTCCTCAAGCCCGGTAGAAACAATGCACTAATATGAAAAAAATCTTACACACCACTTACAACAAGTGATGTTCGAGCTAAGAATAAATCTAGTGAAAATGATATGACACAACCTCAGGTTCCAGATTCAAGACCTCGTCTCAATTCCCACCAGTCCAGACCCAGTTTGAACTATTCTGCACTGCACCCTCAGACTTTCGTCGACACAGACAGTCAGTAGCTCATTACAGCTAAATCGGCGTTCTTCGATTATCACCTCTTCGTGAATGATTGAACGTCGGAATATGGCTCTTTGCACGTCGTCAATGATTTGTATTTTTGCTTTGGAGTAGATTGACGTCGCTGCTTTGAGGATGGACTTCGATACATATTTATACCTGTACGGTTGCTTTATCTCTAAGCATGATATCAACTTGTCATACATGATATTTGAAAATTCCATCCTTGATAATGTTACTTGCCAAAATATATTACAAATAATCAGATTAATTCAGATATATCATCATCGTCATATCACAAAATATTCAATCTTTATCAATTTATCTTAGATAATGATATTCAGGCTCCTGCTGGCAGTGACGACGCAAATGTTGAATCTTTATCTGATTGCCAAAGATAAAGATATCACTTTTTAAATATTACTTTAAATAATGTTTTGCCAATATACTTGATTGTCTATCAATATCTTCAATTAAATCTGATTTAATCTGATTTAAATCAGATATTAGATACGCTCCAAATGTTTAATAGAAAATTGCCTTTATCTACTTGCTATAGATAAAGATACACAGTCCAGCTGACTGATGATGTGGCTGTCACGGAGGTCTCAGACTCTGTGACTCTTAATGACCTAGCCTCCGTCAAGCAATCACAATTTACTACTCAGAATCTCCCCCTTGATCCACGATCATCATGGCAAAAAACATTGCCACACACGAGCACTGAACCTCGTGGTTCTCTTAATCTCTTCATTGGCAATTTTTTTTTGGCAAAACTCATAACAAGCTAACATCACACGCTAGCATACACAATCCATAGAGGTCCATCAAACTTCCAAAAACAATTCAAGCCATCACAGCGCCTGTGCCATCATAGTGTCTGAACTCCAACTCCAAACCACAATATATTCTCATCTTCCCCTTTTTGAACCAAAAAATTACCAAAGGCATACATGATTACTGGCTTGCCTTAGACGATTCTGATACATCTCTAGCTCCTCCTGTCTTGGGAGTCCCAACCTTCAAAAATAAAGTAAAGTGAATTGTCATCTGTCCTTTTACTGCTTTAGTCGACTCACATATATCTGTTGTGGACTTCGTCGACTAAGGGACTGTATCAACTCAGACTGAAACAGTGCTTAGACACTGATCGAGTCTGAGGTCCTCTGTCAATACTGCACCACCGAGGTCTCTTCCAAATTTTCTGATATTTACTCCTTGGAATATACTCATAATGGGGGTTAGTAAAATTTCTGATGTAACAAGGATCACAGTTGTAATATACCTCTGATTGATCATGGTTTTGATAATATCGATGAGTAGAAGTCCTCCCCTTGCGTGATCTGGATCCAGAACTCCTTTGTTTTGCCTGCTTTGATCCAGGTTGTCTGTGACAACTGGGTTTCTGCACAGATCTCCCAAATTGGTTAGGATAATAATAGTAATCAACATAACTTGGATTATAACCCTCATATACCTCTGATGTGTAGTAGTCCCCAAAATATTTTGAAGCATTATTTCTATATCCGGGGGTTCTTCCTGTGTGATCTCCTTCTCACGGGTTGTTTTGTATCATGAACATGTTATGTTTCTCTATTAGTGTGTCTCCTGTATTTCTTCAGGAACTCAGAGCATCTTCTCTGAATATGTCTAGCCTTACAACAATAATGACACACTCGTTTTTGTTCCATCCAAGTCTTCGAATTTCGAGATCTACAACTTGTAGCGGCAGGGATCTGAGTTGACTTAGATACCGATTAATGTGAAAAAATTTCCTTATCGAATCTGACCCTTATTTTGTCACTAGTCAGAGTCTCCAGAGTCCCTTCCTTAGTCATCATACTGAGAGACTTAGTGAGACGATCTACCTCTGACGGAGCATCTGTAAGTTCTTTGGATGAGAGGTTTAATTCTTTTCTCATTTGACTCACCTCCTAAATCAATTCAGCCTTGTCTCTTTTCAGCTTCATGTTTGTTTCCATCAATTTCTCTCAATTAGAGAACAACGCTTGGTACCTCTCAGCAATTGATACTTCCGTGATTTCTGTATCAGTATCACTGTCTGATGCTTTGTCATTGTTCAGTGCGGGTTCCACAATCTGGATCATTTCAGGTTATGAGTCCTCATCTCCTGAGTCCTTCTAGCACCAGTTTCTGGCTGAGCAACAGACGCCTCAGCTTCAGTCAAGGGAGCAGTGACTTGCTCAACCGTTTTCAAAAATTCATTAATGACTTCTTCAGCTTTCACTGAAGCTGTCTCGCCCTCATCAGATCTAACTTCAGCTCTTTCATCAGTGGCTGTGAGAGCTAAACATTTTCCTTGGTCTCGTTCTAAATTAATGTCATTAAGTTGAGCTACCATTGACTTCTTCTGTTTTCTCAGATAATTTGGACATTATTGCTGAATATGACTATATCCTCCGCATTCAAAATACTGAATACCTTTAGAACTCCTTGGCTCAGACTTGTATGTAGAATAGGTTGAGTCAGGTTGTTCTTTCTTCATAATTTTCAAAAATCTTCCCAACTGTTTAGTGAGCTGTGTCATCTGGTCATTGTCTGAGTCATCCTCTAAGTCATCCATTGTCTCTGTTAATTCTCCCTTTAGTTCCAGATTCTCAGTCTTCTTAGGAGGATTCTCAGCTTCCATGTCATACTCATACGACTTAAGTTCTTCCATGAGTTCAGTTAGGGTCAAAGTCTTGAGATCGTGAGTCTGGGTGATAGCGATCTTGTGCATGACGAACTTATAGCTAAGAGTTCTTAAGGCCTTCTTCACCAGCTTTTCCATGCTGATGGGGTCACCCAGTATGTGAGCTTCATTTGAAATTGTCATAAGCCTCGAGTTGAATGTCGTTACTTATTCATTTTCACCCATTCTTAGATTCTCAAATCTGGTGGTAAGCTACTGCATCTTGTTTTCTTTCACTTTGTCAGTCCCTTCGTAAGTGACCCTAAGAAAATCCCACGCATCCTTTGCTGCAGTGCAATGCTGAATCAGGGCATGTATCTTGGGTTCTACAACAGCAAAAATGGCATTCAAGGCTCTAGAGTTTGCAGCAGACCGATTGTGTTCAACGGTTGTCCAAGATAACTCATTTTTAGGTTCATAAATTTCATCTTCATTGATCCTTTGAGGGTCCATTTCACTAGAATATTTCTCCAAGCTTTGACATTCATACCTCTGATGTAAGCCGTCATTCGAGTTTTCCAATAAGAATAGTTGCTTCCATATAACATTGGTGGTCGGATGGAAGCTTTTATATATCCCACTTCACCCTGCGACATGGTTCGGTCTAGTGTCTAAATCAACAGATCGATACTCACTCTGGCTGTGTTGATTTTGTCAAGTGTCCAAATCCAAGGACCGTAATTCACTCTGTAGTGTCGAGTGTCCCGCTCTGATACCCATTGAAAACTGACTTCGTTCAGTTATTATTTAGGATTCAGATGTTTCAGTTCCTGTGTCAACTCAGGTTACATAATAAGTTAGAGTAACTGAAAGTTTAAATGACACAAAGATTTGATAACCTGGTTTGGCTTCTTTAAGGCTTAGTCCGGGGGGCTTCTCCTCAAGCCCGGTGGAAAAAATTCACTAATATGAAAAATTCTTAAACAACACTTACAACAAGTGATGTTCGAGCTAAGAATAAATCTAGTGAAAAGGATCTGAAACAACCTCAGGTTCCAGATTCAAGAACCCGTCTCAATTCCCACCAGTCCAGATCTAGTCTAAACTATTCTGCAATGCACCCTAGACTTCCGTCGACACGGGCATTCAGTAGCTTGTTACAGCTAAATCGGCGTTCTTTGATTATCACCTCTTCATGAATGATTGAACGTCGAAATATAGCTCTTTGCACGTCGTCAATGATTTGTATTTTTGCTTTGGAGTATATTGACGTCACTGCTTTGAGAATGGACTTCGATACATATTTATACCCGTATGATTGCTTTATCTCCAAGCACGATATCAACTTGCCATACTTGATATTTGAAAATTTCATCCTTGATAATGATACTTGCCAAAATATATTCCAAATAATCTGATTAAATCAGATATATCATCATCTTCACAGCACAAAATATTCAATCTTTATCAATTTGCCTTAGATAAAGATATTCAGGCTCCTGCTGGCAGTGACGACTCAGATGCTGAATCTTTATCTTATTGCCAATGATAAATATATCACTTTCCAAATATTATTTTAGATAATGTTTTGCCAATATACTTGATTGTTTATCAATATCTTCAATTAAATTTGATTTGAATCAGATATTAGATACACTCCAAATCTTTAATAGAAAATCGTCTTTATCTACTTGCTATAGGTAAAGATACACAGTCCAGCTGGCTGATGACGTGACTGTCACGGAGGTCTCAGACTCTGTGACTCCTGATGACTCAGTCTCCGTCAAGCAATCGCAATCAACTACTCAGAATCTTCCCCTTGATCCATGATCATCTTGCCCAAAAATATCGCCACACGCGAGCACTGAACTTCGTAGTGCTCTCAGGAAGTTGTGATGGTCGGTCGGAAGTTGTGGTGACCTTGGAGGTTATAAACACCAAAAGTTTATAAACACAAAAAAGTTTTGAAAATGATTTTGAGAAAATAAAATAAAAAGTTATTCAAAAGTAAACTCAAAACTATTTCAAAATAAACTTAATTTTTTTTCGAAGTTTGTTTATAATCTGGGCCTTAGTATCCAAATTCACTTTCCAAACAAGTATGAAAGGGACCCCAAAAGAGGCCAAATTAAACGCAAAACATTTAACACCAGTCGGCCAGTTCCTTCTCCGGGGGTGGAGGGTTACTCCTCCATGGAGGTGACTACCCTTTCCCCTTAGGAGTCCTCTTGTACCTAGTTCAGCCCCTTTGTTCTCAGATCCCTGCCTCTGACGCTTCAGTTTGCCACCGCCGGGCTACGATGGCTCTCATCCTTCCTCGATTCAGCTCTGGGTGGCTGTGCATGTCTCCGATCTCCATCAGACTGTCTCGAGATAGTGTAAATCGGTGGTGATTCGGTCGGTTGGGCCGGAATCGTCTCTTGGATGGTCTGTTTCACTGATCGGGGTTTAATTCACCTTGGCTGGATCCAGGCTGATGCTTTGGGCTGGATCTCGGCTGGTGCTTCCGCTGTCATCGCCTCTTTGGTACTGTCCCGGTGGCGCCTGCTACCACAGTGTTTCTCTGCGGACGATGAGTTGGATTGGCGGTGGTCATCGAATAGCTCGGCGGTTCAATTCGGTTTCAGGCTCAGTCCTGGTCAGGTGAGATGCATCGGATAGTCTTCTCTGTTGAATGCATCGGCTCTGTTAAGGTGCATGTACGATTAAGGAGACTCGGGTGGTCTTGTCCGGATGGTGTGGCTTATGGTGGTTCTGCAGGCAAGGATTGGGTAGTGGGGCTGCTACGTTTTTTCATGTTTTTTTTAGTTGTGTTTCCAGTAGATTTTTTGTGGTAGTGTTTCTTTCCCACTTTATGTGGATGGTTTTCTCCCCACAAGTGTGAGGGAGTGTTTATATCGGCTTGAATAAGTTCAACCATAGCTTATAGCTATAGGTGCGGTGGTTTGGGTCTTTGATCCTTATTGCCAGTGTCTTCTCATAGAGAAGATTGTTGTGTTGTTTCTTAGACACCGTCGCGTGTCCGATGTGGTGTAGTGGTTGTGCCCTTTGGGCCTGTTCTTTAGCTGATTGCTATATACCTGAATGCTATACGTCGTGTACTACCAAATCCACTTTCAATCCAAAAAAAAAAAAAAAATCCAAAGCTTTTCATGGGAGTATACGAAAACACGTGACAACGTAAACACGCCAAGTCATTAAAAGACTAGTTGTTGTGGTTAGGTTTACTTGCACCGTCTTAGTTAGTCCATATCCAGTCAAAGTTTCAGTCCACTTCAGCATTTTTACAAACACCTTACGAGCATCCGCCATGGACGACGACTGGGAGGAGCCGGAGAGACCATATATACAACGAGTGTTTAAAGCACTAAAAGCCGCTTCAGACGACTTCCCGAAGAAGCAGATAGTCCCTCAACATCTGACCTCAAACGACTCCATTAAAGCCCTGCTTGAAGTGGATGAGAAGAACAGCGACCCCATTCTGTCGAAGCTCGCCCAGCTGCTGACAGATCTGATATCCAAGATTAACAAGCTCAGAAAGCACCAGGGCTGGTACAGCCCCACAGATTTCGTGCGGCGGAGATTGATCAGCCACGAGGCTTCGAGACTCGTCGGCTCGATTGAGGAAGTCATTAATTCATGGGTCGACAGAGAGGTCGTTCTGCATCTCACCAAAACCCTAGATTCGCAATCGTCAAAGCTCGAAGCTTTATCGTATTTCGAGAAAAGGGTGTCTCGAGGATTCAATCGGGAGCTTCAGGACTTGATCCTCAGATCGAAAATATTCCACTTTCTGGAGGATTTGGTAACGGACGAAGAGGCTGATGTCAGCGTTAGAGAAGCGAGCGGCGCGGCGATCGCAGCGGTGGTGGAATTCAACCGAGACGTGTTCGTGGGGCTAGCGTTAATGGGGCCGACCGCGACAACCCTCGTGTCGATTTCTTCAGCGAATTCGATTCGAACTTTAACGAAGCTGATGAGGCTGATCAAGAGTCCTTTGGTAGACGAGCTGGAGTCGCGAGGCGAGGTGTCCAAGATCGTATCATTGCTTCTCGGGTCAGACGACGACGTTTCGATACAGGTAGCGTCGTACGAGTGTGTGTTGGAAATGACATACTTCGGGAGGAAGGAGGTGATTGATTTGATGGTGGAAATGAGGGTTGTGGAGAAGCTTGTGGAGCTGCAGAGAAGAGCAGCGTTGGAGTTGGAGAGATGCGTGACTGGATTTGCGGTGCAGCTGGAGATAGGGGAGAGGTTGGGGAGGAAGGAGAAGAGGGAGTTGAAGGTGGAGATATTGAGGAGGGTGAGGGAGAGCTGCGCGGCCGAGGCGGAGGCCGCCACGATTATAGCTGAAGTTTTGTGGTGGTCGTCTCCATGATTTTTGGCATTGTCTTGTCGTTTCGATTTTGGTGATTAAGGAGGTAGCGGTCATCTCTTAGTCTTCATCGAGGATGTCAAGATTTCAAGTTCTTCTGATCATCTCTTAGTCTTCCATCGAGGAGGTCAAGATTTCAAGTTCTTCTGATTGCATCCACGTCTTTGAGTTCGGAATTTGTCCTATCCTTGATCACAGTAAGAAATATTTTTTGGAAAAAAAAACACAACTTAACACCGTCGACCAATGCATTTCACAGGAACAGGTCTATCAAGACTCTGTCGCAAGCTACTTAAAAGTATATGAATATGAGTTTCTTTAGCATCATTTTTGAAGCAGTCCCTAAAACAAAAAGTTCTATGAATGAAATTCACACTGACCACCAAGTAAAACACTTGTAACAAATGAATTCTTTGTGTATAATTTATGTGATAGTTTGGCAGTCTTTTCCCCAAAAAAAAAAAAACTTGTCCGAAACTTCACCAACCTGACAACTTCTTCATCTTCTGTCAACAACGATCTTGAATCTTGTAGCACAAATTACACCCAATAACTAACCTGAAATAGAACAACTACTGATGAGATGGAGAGCATAAAATGCAGTATTGCAGTTCACAACTTCACATTTTCTGCTACTAGTCTCTCTAGATCAATCCACAGTTTTATACTTCAATATATAGAATTCAATAAACTAGTTAACGTCAGTACTAGCATTGAAACACAAAATAAAGCCAAAGATAGATGAGATTGACTATTGCAGAAGCTGCAGAACAACTGGTATTTCCTACAATTTGAATCTTGAAGATTCAATTTAAAAAGAAAATAATTTCCCAAAGAAACTTTGGAAGAAGTTTTGTTCTGGTTTTATAATATCATTTTCTGTCAAAATATGTATATCTCTTTGAGTTATCGAAACACCGAATGGAATTTTTATATTGTAGTTTGTACCATCACTACCCTCAAACGCCTGATGAATTACTTTGCTGCTAGACAGTAAAACCAAAACTTGCATGCCAGTAACACAAGATCACCTAAGTATATAAACTATGCAAAAAAAAAAAAGTATAAACGGATTAATGAAATCCATTTATGTATAAATAATGTGTAAATGGATTAATAAAATCCGTTGGACTAAATGGATTTAAGCAACCATTTAAGACATTTTAAGGTATTCCGTTTAATTCGTTGGATTAAATGGATTGGATCATTTAATCCGTTTACACTAAATGGTTTAAATGGATTGAACCATTTAATCCATTTAAAATTCATCCATAATCCAACTAATGCATCTATTTTGCCACCTCTCCAACTAGTTTATATGATGGAAAAATCAAATTTGTAATCAGTTCATGTGAAGAAAAAAATGAAGCACTAATCGAGCAAGGTTATATATACCTTGTATAATACGGCCAAGCAACCAAACTGCATCTTTCATGAACTATCTACTGCTGCTCGGTTCCCAGAGAAATGACTGGGAAGTCTTGAACGGGTAGCATCAAACTTTCTCCAAGACTTCATGGAGTCTAGGGATACGTCGGCGAAATAATGGTTCAAGTCTGAAAGATGCCAAATCGACATGCCACTTTTTTGCTATGTATATCTCGTTCCACGCCTGCACTATCTCATCTATTTTAAACCACAAACCTGCATATGAAATACCAATAAGCAACTATGTAAAGTCATACTGACTTCGGGCTAGTTCAAGTTTGAAATGGTTACAGTGATAGTATCCATCCAGGTGAAAAACAAAGTTATTACCTTCCAGAGAAGTGTTGTTGGAAATATGGTTTTTAATCACGACTGCTATATCCGAGGGAGAGACTCCTGCGAGTTCAAACTTCTCAACTGCAACTTCCAAACATTCCTCCCAAACTGGTATGTTCAACTTGTATTCAACAATGGATCGTTCATACAGCAGTGTACCCCACAATATGTAAATCTGAGACTTCATACTTGCAGCCTGCTCGGCAGCTTCGGAGGGGGGTACGTCACTGATCAACTTGTCCAAACCCATCTTCTTCAACTGAGCTTTATCTTCATCAAATTTGGATATCCCATTAAGGCGTCGCTCCTCCAACTCCTCCCACATTAGCATACCCCTCTCCATGCTGTCCTCCGCTTTATTGTAAAGTAGTATAACATCTGATGAAGGCCCTGTCTCCAACTCAACCTTGTTTGCAACCGCATAGTACCATGCTAACTTAGCTTGCTCAAATTGCTGACGTCCTAATGCCAAATAACCCTCATAGAAATTTGGTTTGATGCTTATGGCTTCTTCATATCTCTGGGCTGCCTTTTTGTATTCCTTTTGTGCCCAGTCATATGAAGCTTTTATATGCTCAAGTACAGATTCCCTTGAGCCATCTTCAGACACGGGCTGCCACTTCCTTGCCATTGACATGTGCACATTTCCCCAATTAAACATTGCTAAAGCTGCCATCTCTTGGAAACTTTCAGCTGCAATCTCAAAAAGTTTTTGAGCATCCTCAGTAGTAACAACATCCTCCAGTGCCTCGGCATAAATCTTCATAGCCGCTTCATGAAAATTAGTATAGGGATCAGCATCAAGACCAACGTGATTCTTGAACAGCTGAGCAAAGTGCACTATCCAGTCATCAATGCAAGGGCCTGATACAGTCTTTTCTGCCTTACTAGCTCTTGGACTTTGGAACTCAATATTTCCAATTTGCACTTCATACCGGTCATAAACAGGCTCCATGTCACGATTAACCTCTGTAATATACAGCCTAAAAGACCCTTGCGAATAAGCTAACGACTCAGCCAATCTAAGCTCTTCCGTAGTCGTTATAGTCACTGAATCGCCCTCCAAATCCTTATATTTTATCAGAATTCCTTTCAGATTTGGAAACCTATCCTGAACAATGTCCCGTAAAATTCTGATGCTGGAATGCAAGGGGTACTGAGCACACCTTATATCATCACCCAACACCAACTTTACTTGTTTGGTCACAGCCTCCCTCTTCTTCTTCGATGCATCATCAGTAGCAGTTGCATTCTCCTGTTCGACCACCACCTTTACTTCCACCTCCGTCTTATCCACTACTAACTCAGTCTCCTTCACATCCACCAACTTGTGACTCTTATTAGCTTTCTCCCCATCTCCATTTTTCAAAACAGCATTCTCGACCACTCCCTTATCAACTACTACAACAGCAGTATCCAATTTACTACTCTTAACAGCTGACTTCATTGACTTGCCACCACTGCCCTTCTTCTGCGCCTTAGCCTTCTGGCTTTTAACCGGAGACGCCTTTGAAATACTAGCAACCCCCATATCAATCTCCTTATCATCGAAATTAACCCCCAGATTGTCAGCCTCCTTTCTCAACCTGTTCATCATCTCTAAGGCAGCGGAATTCCCCGGCTCCATCCCCAATACGACATTGACATCTGTGAAAGCCAACTGAAGCTTATTCAAGCCCTCATAACACATGGCTCTCCTCAACAAAGCTTTAGTATATTTGGGGGCAAGCTCAAGGGCCAAATTACACTCCCTAATGGCATGAGGATACTCACCAATCCCCATCTGCATATAACAAGCGGCCATATTACACCTCAAAGTGGCTACATCGATATGATTACTTGGCAACAGTTTCATTGCCTTCTCATATTTCAACATGGCTCCTTCATGGTCTGTTTTCTGAAAAAGCTTGTTGCCTTCGTCCTTGAGCTCCTGAGCCATGGAAATGAATATGGCGGTGTCTTCATCTATCACAGATTTGGCGCTCCGAGCGCCAGCGGACTTTCCTACTATTGGCTTCTTCTTCGGTTTAATCGCGGGCTTCCCCATCCCAGACAAACAAACGGAATATGGGAAAGACACACAGAAGCAGATGCAGGAATCGAGCAGTCGGAAAGCGGCGGCTTTGTAGTTGTAGTTGTAGTTGTAGTTGAGAGAAAGAGCGCGATTGACTCTGACAGAATTACGCGTGGTTGTGGAAGATAATCAACGCGAGAAGGAAAAAGGTAGGCGACATTTTCACGCAACGAATTCAGGAACGGATGTTGTGTAGGGAATTTTTTATTTTATTTTTCCCGTTTGTGTTTTTATTTATTGTATTTTGGGGAGACAAAAAGGCGAAGTTTTAAATGGAAAAAATGATAAAAATATTTATTAGCAGTACGAGTAATTGGAAAAAGGAATCATCTTTATTCGGATCTGCCAGCGCATTCCTTGATTTGGTGAGCATTCTTTTCATCGTGTTTTCTTTTTATTTAAAAAAAGAAGTAAATTTATGATCCTGGAAACTGCACTATTTCATTCGATTATGGTTGTCAAAATGGTGCAGCAAATATGAGCTGTGCAGGACATTTGTTTTATTGGCGTCACAAGTAGGAATGGAGACTCAGTCGTCAAATACTGCATTTAAAAGATGCTTGTTCTTAATTAGATATATATACATATTTATTTGTGGTTGTGTAGCTGGGCAAGTGTGAATCGAAAATAGAGCAACACGCCAAAAGGAGGCATCTTCTTCATCCTTGTCTCTCTCTCTCTATCTATCTTCCGCTTGTGCCAGATTGACATCTGAATTATTGATCTGATGAAAATGAAACTCTCATATTGAAGCAAATAACAGACTTGGGAAATACTTGGGTCCGTGATGGGCTCCGAAACATAATATTGGGCCTCGAAGAAGACTCAACAAAGGCTGTATCTTATTCCTATGTCCAAGTAGCAAGTCAAGAACACGTGGAATATCATCATCGCACGGTGTCGCCCTCCTAAACCTAATTTATTCTCGCATCCACTTTCTCTTTAATAATCAGTATTTTACTTTTACATTTTTTTATCGTTTATTATCACTCATTTCATTTATTTATTTTTCTCAAACAATCTCCTTCTTCAATCAATAAACACATTTTCTTACTGTTTTCATTTCTTAATCTCAGTATCGTTACCCATAAGTAATGATTAAAAGAAAACGGAACGAGTAGTACTTAATTTGGAGTTTCGAATGGCTTGCTTGGTTTGATGTTGGACTCCAATAGAATGTAATAGAATTAGGAATAATTCATGTGGTACATTATTTGGTTCGAAATCATTTCGTTCTTTCGAAAAAAAATTTCAAGGATATTTAATTTTATATGATATTTAGAATATGTAATAAAATGTAAGGCAAGAGATTTTGTTAAAAAATTAATTTACTATATAAAGTGATGAGATCCAGTCCGTTGATTAAAATACGATGAATGGACTAGGTTAAAAGATTTAACGGTTATTTAAATAAATAAATATAAAATATTATATTTTGTATAATCGTTACATTTCTAAATCTTTTTATACTTTATATTTTTAACCACGTTTTTACATCAATTACTCCCACAATGTAAAGTTGATTTTAAATTTCAAAAATAATTTCATGATTAACTTTTATTTGGAATGAGTGATACACTTGATTTTGAAGCTAAATCAATATCTTTTTGAAGAAAAGTTTGAAGGGAGTGGATCAAATAAAAAGGGTGTTAAAATAAAAAGTATAAAAAGATCATGTCCATCCATTTGATTCATCATACGTCCTAGATTAAATCACAATATTAAATGATTTTTTAAATTAAAAAGGGGCAAATATGGAAACACAATTTTTACATTAATCCTTAATAGCTTGTTCGGCATTTTTAATGAGTATTCTTCTCATTTGACTGTAAAAAAATATGTTTGAAGAGACAACATCATGTTAATCGGAACATGAAATTCTTGTCCCCTATTTGATGTACATAATTCATGAATCTGATGTACTTTTTAATGTTTAGTTTTTTCTGTCACCTATTTGAGTTTTATAATTCTCATGTAAATCAGATTAAAATGTCTTAAATACCCTCAAACAT